>JBAMAX010001369.1:0-139106 GCA_037043745.1 Chymomyza amoena
ACCATAAACGAACTACTCCACTTACATACTACAATGGCAATAATTGTTGGAGGCTGCGAAACCGCAACTTAAATGCAAACCACAAGCTAGCAACTAAACATATTTCACATGACTTCGATAACTTTCAGATACAAATATATATCTGCATAATATGTATCTGTAGGTATGTATCTATAGGTTTGTTGTGGCAAGTAACTAAGCAGCGAAGCGATCAACCAATGCGAGTGATCAATGTATGCCCAATGCTATTATGACTAACTAAGCAACTACCAAGAGGCTTATATATATGTGGCAAGGATATATATATATACACACACACACTTACCACATTATAGTGGTTAAGTTATAGTAGACGTTGCCCAGATGCGGTAAATGTCTCTGTTGCAAGTTAACCAAATGGTGTGCGCAACATTTTTGCGCCAACTTCAAAGAATTCTTGGAACAACTGCTGGAATGAGTAGCCATGCCCATGACGAAGACCCAACCCCAGACCCAGCTCCAGCTCTCAGCCCTCAGCTTCAGCTACAGCTTTGTCTATGTTTGGCATTGCATTTATGATTACAGCGACACAACAACAACCACACAAAGACATTGGGCGATAAATGTTGTGTATATGAGTCAAGTCAAGTCTGGTAAAGTCAAGCCAAGACGGAGTCTCTTCTTCCAGTGGCATATTGAGTTGTGAGTTGTGTGTATGGAGCTGGTGGAGCTTGTGGTCCACCATGCACCACTTTGTTCAGTCTATGTTACTTTGTGCTCGGTGTGTTTAAATTGAAAATTCCCGATTTGCACACAGTCACAGATGCGCTTAATTTGCACCTCTCCATATGCATAAAAAAACCAAGCAGCACACACACACATACACACGGATGCAGCAAACACCTTCACAGCTTACAACAACAACAACAGTAACTGCAACTGCTAAGCGCTTCATAGGAGTTGCAAGCAAGTCTTGGGCTCTGGTCTTGGGTCTGGTCTTGGCAGCCAAGCGTTGCACTTCTTGCCACAAGAGAGTCACGGCTGGCAATACGCTTGAAACGGTTGTGGCCACGGATATGCCATGGATATGACCAAACGACCAACACCGATCACCGATGGACCTTCCGCAATACTCCTCTCTCTGACTAGCGTCTGGATCTTGGCTTATTGCTGCTCGCTTCAATGCCATTTTTGCATACAAACACATTAAGCACATTTCTTTTTGCCCATTGTTAATTTATTAAGTGGTTAACGCACTCACCAACTTGGGTTCCAGCTACCTCTAGTTGTGCTGGGTTCTGGTCTCTGGGTTCTCGAGGTTCTGGTTTCGCTTACAATTGAAATTGCATTTAATTTTTATGTCTCCTAGAATGCGCCACGCCACGCCAAGTTTACAAAACTTTGCCTGAAGTTATCATAATTTCGTTCAATGATCATTTAGCAAAACTTGGTGCAAAGATCACGCTTTGGGTTTTTATATAGTCGACAAATTGACGTACATTTCACGCTACAGCATGTGTCTTAATAGTACTATCGATATATATGTATATCGATTGGTCGGTCGATCTGTCTGTCTTTTCGTGGGCTATAAAATTGTAATTCATGTGCTGCGATTTGGTTCTGCTTGTTGACATAAGCGCCGTCATTAATATCCAACATATCAGAAGAGTTAGGAACTGTTTTTGGCTTGATCCAGCGGGTATTTGGTTACATTGCGAAGTCTACGTCAAAATGTGTGGGTTTCAAGGCGCCTTGGGCTACAATTTATTTGTTTAGTTAGACAATTTAGAATATTTACTATAGATAGGATAGTAGTAGTCTATAAAGTGCATCACGAAGTTTAAGCAGATAAAACTTTTATGTCGACCCGCTTGGTTGAAATAAAACAAAAAAATTCGCGAGTAACGTACAAATCTGATTGAGTAGTTAAAAAATATATATTTTTTTGGAAGTCCGCAAGGGGGGATACCACCCCCTCTCAGCCACATCCTTAAACTACACTATATTTCGAAATTATTCACAAAACTAAATCTTAAACGCCTATACTAGTCGAGCTTTATTGATAAGACGATTTGTTCCTATTATCATTTACATTATCTCCCATTGGGGGATAATGTAAAAAGAAGCTTTGGCCCTATAATATAATACAATTTTTTTTACACACAGAAAAATAATAATATTTACCAATTTTTCAAACCCTAAGATAAACTTGATATTAAGTTACTTATAAAATTCAAACAATATGAGATTTGCAAGCATAATAGCTACTCTTTACAAACATATTCATATTTGACTAGGGGGCTTGCCATCTGTTTGCTAGACACGCCAACCACTTCGGCACTGATGTGCTCAATATAAAAACCTATACTCCGCTCAGAAAATTCTTTTGAGAAATACAAGAAAACTGAATATGGTGATCATATGGTCACCCCGACATAATAAACTTTTTTTTTGAAAAAACCTATTACGATGGGCTGGCCACCTAATTAGAACAAACGATACCTTACCTCTGAAACGAATAACGACAGGACAGTGTATAGGGTGGGGGTCGATCAACGTTCAGGGGACTTGGGACTGTTGCGGAACACAAATCCGAGATCGCGGCGAATGAAGGTGAAAGCTACATAAGACAAGGACAAGGTCAAGGGTTGTCTCGCCAATTATGATGATGATGATCCTTTGCTCCTACCATAAGTGCAGGTTGATAACATGAAAAATAAGAATAGCCCGAATACAAACCCCAATAAGATAGAGTGTAAACTCTATCGACTGCAATATCGAAAACAATTAAATGTGCTTTCTTTTTTTACTACGTAAATGCCAATAAACCTCTCAGTATTTCGTTTCTTTAAAAAGTTGAACCACTTTATATGCTCTATGAAACTGAAGGTATAGGTTATAAGAAATGCAGAATGCTCTCTCCAATATAGACTCCTAGCCGACACATTCAAAGCCGTGAAAAATAATTCTCTAATTTCCTTCCTTCAACCAATTAATAAGTAAAATGTATTGATCAACTTTTATCTAGTTTCTACAGAAATATTGTACGTAATTTTTTTCTCCTTTTAGAGCTGAATGGGCAAAAACAAATTTAAGTTTTGCATATCCGGAAGTTTTCTTCTTGACCTTTTAAATTCTTCCGCGCATATGCGGCCAAGTTTCTCGAGTAAGTTTCTACAGAATTATTGAAACAAATTTTTTAAATGACAATTTTTTGAAATATAGAATGAAATATAGTTTCTACAGAAATATCTCCCTTTTGGAGTTGAATAGGAAAAACAAATTTAAGTCTTGAATATACGTAATTAATCTTATTTACTTTTCAATTCTTCAGAGCAGAGTCGGAAAAGTTTCTATACAATTATTAAACCAAATAGCCCGAAACATCTCAATACAGTTGAGGTTCCTTCAACTTTAAAAGGAAACTGAGAAAGTTATTGAAAATAATTTTGCAAATTTGGTAAAATATTTAGAAAACTCCGGGTCCGGGAGGAATTCCTCCAACCTTCCCCCTCTTATCGGCCCCTAATATGTTACATAGGTTTATTTGAAAAATATTTCTAAATGAAATTAGATGACATTTTTTCAAATTTTTGCTTGTTAATTTTTTCTATTAACAACGGTTATGCAATTTGTTTCCGTGTTAATTTTAATACCATTTATAAAATTTGTTTTTTATGCGATTTCTGTTTTAGGTCCAATTTTTTATATAATAATTGGACAAAAACAATACGCAAAGGTTTATTATAATATATTTATATAATGCATTTTACGGCTTTTACTTATTTAATATAACTAAATTACCAGAAAATGCAAAATATTTGAAAAATTTTAGAAATCAAAAATTTTTTTCTGGTCAGGCAGTTCAGAAACCAACTGGGTTACAAAAAACAATGTAAATTTAAACAAAAATAGGGCATACTAATTATAATACAAAATTATATATCAATTATGGTAAACATGTGATAATTACCGTATCCAATTGAAGCTTTTTATTATTTAAAACGTAATTTAAAAATTATGTTTTTTATTTTTAAATATAAATGTATATACGAATTTCACGGTTTCAAATAAATATTAATAAAGTTAAGCTAAGAATATATTGGTCAAAGGTAGTGCCGGAGCAGGTGAAGGAAATTTAATTTCATGAATTTAGTTTAAAGTGGAAATCGAAACTGAGTTTACATTTTTTTTTAATTGCTTGTAGTAGATTTTTAATTTTTATAAATTTGCCGAGACTACTAGATATTTTTCGATATAAACTTTTAAACTTTATAGACTATGAAATATTTACATTTAATTTTTAATTACTGATACATTTCAGCTTTGATAGCTCAGTATTAATTGTCATAAATATTTGATTTTTAAGTTTATCGAATAAAATAAAAATTAATTTCAATTGCAATTAAACGCTTAAAAAATAAAGTTTGCAACTAGGTGGTAAATTTAAGCTAAATAATTATATATAAAATAAATATATAATCCACTCTCTGCAGTCACACGGCGATCGCACGGATGACGAGATGCGCGACTGCGACTCAGTAGACGGCGATATTCATCATCAGCAGCATCAGCTGGGCATCAAGGGCAGCATAGCCTCCCGTTTGGGACACAACGGCAGCGGCGGAGCACTGGGATTTGCCAACGTGCGCGCACATAGTCCGGAGCAGGCAACAGATTTGCCGCTAAGGTGGGTTGGATACGAGAAGCTATTGGATTATTTATTGAACTCTCATCTATCTTTCATAGCCATCATCATCAGTTACCGCCAAATCATCCTTTAAACGCTTTAGGCAGCTTTATGGGCATTGGCGGACTACACAGCATTCCAAATCTGCAGCATAGCGATGTGCTGGAGAAGCTCAAGATGCAGGTGCGCGACATGAAAGTGGGTCTTATGGTAGGTACTTGTGTGTTTTTAAGTCTACTAAGCAGCCTATACAAGCTAAGCTTTGACAGGAACAGGACTATGCTGTGGCAGCGCATGCTGCAGCCTTTGGCGCCAATATGTTGCCCACCACAATAAGCTCGGCTTTTCCACTGCCTCACAATACAGTAGCTGCAGCAGCAGCGGCTAACTTTGGTCATGTAGCGTCGGGACTGGGCGCACAAACAGCAACAAATGGCAGCACGGCTGCCACAAATGGAGGCAGCTACAATGGCGGCAGTGCGGCAGCTGCAGCAGCAGGAGCAGGCAACCCCGCAGCCGGAGCCAATGGCGCGAGCGGCGGCAACAGCGCAGCTGGCAATGCTGGCGCACATCCCTTCTCATTTGCATCGCCCACAGCGCCCAGCGCCAAAGAAGGTGGGTCGACTATGTGTAACTCTTGGATGTGCTCTAAATTTTTTCTAACCTTTGCAGCTAATTCCGCATCAAATTCATCGACATCCAGTGAGGCTTCCAATTCATCACAACAAAATAATGGCTGGAGCTTTGAAGAGCAGTACAAACAAGTCAGACAGGTTAGTGTAATAGTTTTGGATAGTTTTGAGATACTTTAAGAAAATATCAATTAATGAAGTGCTTGTGAAGATGCGTTGATCTGGTTATTGAACGCTGCCCCTTAGGTCATGTAGCAACTAGTTCCGGTTTGCTCTGTGCAATTGGGCAATTAATGCGTCTAACGGCCTGGGTTGCTTTTTGGTTTTTTGGTGAGAAAAAGGCCAGTTTCTCAAAAAGCATCTGCATGCAGGCGCAATTAGTGTAGCCTAAGATGATGACCAAAACTGGACCAGAACTGCCTGCCGAAGGGGGTTTTACGCTTGGCTGCAAAAACAGCTGGAAATTTGAAATTATATCTTCTGAAATGCAATCATTAGGCTACTCCTAATCATGGTTTGCCAAATTGTTGCGCTGTGTGAACCACAACAGCTTTTGGCCATAAAAATAAAAACTTCGATTAACTTGAAATGTATCGACCAAGTGATGGAGCACCCTCTCTCGCTCCCTGCAGCCTGTGTCATGTGTTTGCTATTCATCAAACAGCCCGCATTCTCTATGCACTATAAAAACTTTGACCCTCGCATTGCAGTGTGCGAGCGAAAGAGAGCGAGCTGGTCACACAGATACTTTTGTATCTTGTATCTGTATCTTGTACAGCTGTAACTGTGCGTAGCTGCTTTTGCGCTTCACGCTTAACACCTTCGCTTACGTTGTTATATTATATACTATATGGAAACCGGCTTAACTCACCATGGTGTATCAACGAGGTCTTCTTGGGTTCGTTTGGGCTTTGGGTTTGGTTTCTGTTTCGAGAGGTGTTGCGGCATTTCAATGGGCTAATCCCTTTAAGCAGTTTTTATTTTTTGGTTGATTTGCCAACGAACAAAATGGCGGCTTTTGTTAAAATATATTCATATTAATTAAGTTGGCAGACATTTTGTATGCGCCTACTACATAGCACTTGATATATGTATAAATGTATCTATGTATCTATAGCTCGCAGTAATAATTTTCAGATACATATATACTATATATCTGTAGATCTGCCGGCTGTTCGTCAAGTATTGCAGACGAAGACGAAATATATTTTTCCTCTGTGCGCTTTTTTTTTCTTTAATTTTTGTTCAGTTTCAGTTTTGAGTTTTAGTTTCAATTTTGTTGTTTTTGTTTTTGCTCTCATTAATCAATGTCAATTATCTGTACATACTGAATAATTATGTTTAATTATAGCTCAAAGCATTTTCCAATATTATTTTATTTTATCGTATTTCTTTTTATATGTATTTCATATATTATGAGGCGTGAAAAGAAGGCATGTAAACTAATATACATATAGATTGTTGGCTCTATATACTACTAAGCAATTCTTTATTGCGCTGTCTTTCCATTCTTAATTTGCTTGACGTGTGTTAAAAGTATACTCTTACTTTGGGGATATTTGAGGTTCTTAAGCTTTTGTCAAGCGAAATTATTTTGGAACTTAAAAAGTATGAAGAGAGACGTTTAATTAGATTTTACGAGTTTAAAAAAGTGCTGCCAATTTCTGAGCCCCTTTTTTTTAAATTATTTGATAGCAATTTTTGCATAAAGACTTTTTGCGTTTCTGGAATCACGGCAATCTGCTTAAAATTGGGGATTCCACTGTTTTCGATGCGAAAAAATTTTCTTCATGTTTTTTTTTGTCAATTCCTTGATACTAATTAATAAAGTTGTATCGGTTCTATCTGAAGCACAGAGCGGAATCACTCGAATCTGCATAAAATTGGAGATTCCACTGTTAGCCGTGCGAAAAAGCCTCTTCATTTTTGCGCGTAAAAACTAGATTTTGGGAATTTTCGATATTAATCATATACAAGGCTGATCTCGTTAAAATTAAAGCTTCGAAGCAATGGATGATGGATGATACGTAGGTTTTTTTTTTAATAAATAAATTTAATATCAAAAATGCGACAAAAAATTTGATTTGTAATGATAATGGACTAATACTACTATAACCCAAAGATTGAATTCTAGACGGATTACAACCTCTATAAGCCCTTAATAACTGAGAAATTTTCGAATTTTAATTCTCATTAAAACCCTTATTCAATTAAATTGATTAATGCATTAAATTAAATATTTCTCAGGATCTTATTAACATGAAGACGTCCAAGATAAAAGAAAAATTATGTTCTTCTGTTGGCACTGTTTTTCGCCTTATTAAAACTCTTATGCAATTAATAAGTTTATTAATGAATTAAATTAAATATATCTATGATCTCATTGATATGAAGGCATCTAGGATAAACGTCTAGGATGAAAGAATAACTATGTTTTCTTCTTCGCGCTGTGTTCAGACGAACATGTGTCTGTGATTCTTGAGCTAAACTCTAATTTTTGGAAACTTGGGATTTTTATGGTAGCGGAATAATAGGTTTAGTAAAGGCATCCCGATAATGGATGTTCAATGAATTAATTTAAGATAATTTATTCGGCAAATAATACTTCAGATTAGAGTTCTTGAATTCTATTTAATTGAATATTATGTTGTGATCATCTGTTAGTCAATAGATAGAATATTTTTGGTATCTATCTAAATTAAAGGCTTCGAATTAAAAGAAATCATCTCGCAATCTCAAAGAATTTTTCATTAATAAAATATATCTCATGAACTCTACTTGAAATTCAAGGTATCCGGATTATGATACAGCATCGGTGTTTCCGTTTTCACAAATAAGCTTAGGCAAGATAAAAATTAGTCAAAATTGTTACATAAATGCCAAATACTAATCTAGGAGCAGCTCAAGAAGTCTATCGTTCATTCCACAAAAAAAATGGTCTGAACTTTAGATATGACACTGTGGCTGTTCGGCCACTAAATCTAGAGCCGAAGATGACAACAAAAACAACCATCTCAGAGCTCTGATAAAAATTATAGAGTTTTATTCAAGTTATGGTTGTCGAAATATTATTAAAAATTGTTTTTGTATCGTAAAATGGAGATTTAAGGCTAAAAAACCTAGGTACGACTGGTTTCTGAGAACACCTCTTAAATAACTACCTGTAGTTAAATCGGAGATTTTTCAGAATTACTGTTTTTTAAACATCGTATCTCAATCGATTCAGACTGCCCAAAACCTATTATGGAATAGGATTCAGATCTGCTTTGATAGTAGTTCAAGATCTGCTTTAATGGATGGGGTTTTTAAGAAGAAAGCTATAACGATAAAGATAGATGGCAAAAGGAGCTGGAAATTTTCGATACGTTCCTGATTAAATTTTCGAAAATATTTTTATAATGATACAAGGAGAACCAGCTCAAACCTGCTACTGTGAGAACTGGCTCAGTAAAAAGTTTTCTAACATTCGAACATATGTATCTAGTGATCTATATATTTTTATAGTTCTTAAAATTAGGTTTCAGCATAAAACTGTTGACAATTCTGGAAATTGCTTTACAATGTAAATACACTTTTCGTCGGTAGTATTGCCTAGAAAACATATAACGAAAATAATCTCCAAACGAAATCCAACGCTCCTCTACCGAGTTATGTAATTACATAAACATATGTAATTCGTAGAGATGTGAAGATTAATAAAAGAGGATTAAATGATTTTTAGCCCAAAGCAGAAAAATTCAAGAAATTTCGCAGGCTAAGAGCCTTAAATCGAAGTTCTACTGTCATCCTTTTAGCTCTGTATAGCATAGGGACTCACTCATTAAGAAGTTCAGTTTAGCGCAAATTAAGGAATTGATCTGAAAACTCGCAACTATATTTAAACATTTTAACTAAAATAGTTTGACTAAAACTGGCTCATGAGAGAAAAAAAAAAGTACAAATTTTCGGAACTCTTTCTAAGTACAGTCTCGTGCAAATGAAAAAGTTGATCTGAAAATTATTATAATCTGATTTTCTTTATATAAAATTGGGCTGCTTACATATCGCACATAAAATTTAAAGTTCTTAATCAAAAACTCGTTCTTAAAGAGCATACGATATTCGGCCCGCTTAAATGACTTTATTTATTCAATTTTTTTTTACTCTAATTGCATATATGTATATAATATATGCTTTATGGTGCTTGGAGTTAGAATGAAAGGCACCATTAAATTGTATTGTTTAATAATTGGTAGTAACTTTCCAAATTGGATTGTTTAAACGATCTAACACATAAGCACAAACAAAGCGCGTCAAATTTTTATGTATATAAATTATATTATATACAATATATATTTTAATGCCCGCTTATAGATTTATGCACCTGTTGGTAAAACAGTAAATAAAAAGTGGTTCATTAAAATATCTCTTGCTTATAATTGTAATATAATCATATACTAAATATATAACACGCTGCTTAAATTAACAGATGCAAATTTTTTAAGTAAAGCCAGCAGAAAAAAAGTAAAATAAAATCTGTGCAACACATTTATTTTATTTTATTTTTTTCTCTCTTGTTTCATAATGAGTGTGAAATACTTTAGTAATTGTTGAGAGTGTATGTGTGAAGCTGTATCTATGTGTGTCTTTGGTATCTGGAATGCACAAATTATAAAGATAGCACTTAACACCAGTAGTAGTAACAGGATCTGAACGACGGACGGTAAATTGTGGCACATGGTCTTATGTATGTTGCACATGGTTGATAGTTATAAATTACAAAGAGCGAGAGAGCAGAGAGCGGACTTGTGATCAGGCAAAAATGCATTTCCAGAATTCCCAGAATCAAGGATTCAAATTTCAAGCACAAGCTGCTAAGACCAGACCAAAAACACAAATTATTTTTCTAGGTCTAGTAGAGATTATTTTTATAACCAAGCCGCTGTGTGTATCTGTGTATCGTATCTATGTGCAACATGTGCCTGCGTGCGCAGAGCACAAGGACCTTGAGCAGATAAATAGATACAGTTAGTTATAAAAACGATTATGATTGGTCTACAATTTGTGTTAGGGATATTTTTATCGTTTTATTGCACCCAGCCAGACGGATTTGCCTTTGCAACAGCCTTAGACTCAACCTCAACCTTTTGTCTGCTACTGCGCCGTTGTCTGCTGCTACTATGATGCAAAAGATTTTCCCATTTTCCATAAGGGTTGCTACCGCGTGCCGCGCGTTTTTCTCAATAACTTAGAGAAACGGACTTCATTTTATTATTATTATTATTATTAATGCCAGCGACAGCGACTGCAGCAGCGTAGCGCAGCGCGACGCAGGCAGACACTCAGGCAGGCAAGCGCAAAAGATACAGATACAAATACAAATACATAGATGCAGATACATTAAAACAGGCCGTATCTATCGATGTGTATGTGCATCTGAGTATCTGTGTGTGTGAGCATGTTTGTCGTTTTGATTTGTGCGTATATTTTATGCGTTGCAATGTGCCTTGGTATGAGAGACGCTGCCATCATATTTATATTTTAGTTGATAAACGACCTTTGATGGCGTTGCATCGTTGATCATTGATCGTCGCGTTGATCGATGTTGATTGTTGATTATAAACAAATACAATTTTTATGCACTATAATTTAATAGCATCTCTGTGTGTGTCTGTATCTGTAGCCGTATCTGTGCGTGTGTGAGATTTTTTTATTTGTGTTTAAGCAAGTCAAGTAAACTCGAAGTGATTATAAATAAATAAAGCGATAATGTTGATATCAGAGGATCAAATACACGAGGTATTAAATACAATACTATTAAAAAATGTACACAAGTGTGTTGAGTCACAGCGATTTCCAAGGCTATACAATCACAAAATGGAAATCTTTCGAGCGCATATTTACGAGATGTGCTAACAAAGTTGTGTGTTGGAGCTTGGAACTGGGAACTTATGATAATAAATTATTTATCGAATAATTTTAGATTGTTTGGAACTTTATGTGATTATGTTAGATAACTGAAATATATGTTTGGAATTTGGAACTGGGATATTATGACAAGCAATTGCTTTCCCGATATTTCTAGACTGCCTGGAACTTAATGCGGCTTAAGATTTCTAGAAGGATGCATCAACAGATTTGGTCGCAAATTTGCTACCCCAAGCAACAATATATTTTTTTTTGATTTCAAAGTGATTACTGGCACATCCAAATGCTGAGATCGTCTATTGTAACCAGGGCTCCTAGCCTCTCGGAGCTTCAACCTAATCATTATTAATTTCATCTTTAAGATCCCATAGTCTGGATCCACAATTTATAACTCATAGTTACAGGCGGTATGCAATTTCTATCGGCTTATATTATTATTTTATTCATAGATAATTTCGAATCGAACTTAGAACTAAAGTATTGCTTCCAACCTCTTCATCAACCTAATCATAAGTAATTGAAAGTTCAAGATCCTACAGTCTGATTCCACAATTTTTAACTCAGGCTTACTCATCATCATCATCCTTGGCGCTTCAGCTTTGACCTTTCGAACTATAATTCTCCAATATTCTCTATCCTTTGCAGCTTCCACCCAGCTTAGGCCTTTTTATCTTTCACTCGATTAATCCAACGTACTCGGAGCAAGCGAAACCCAACTTTCTTTAGCCTTACTGTCTGGATACAATTTTTACCAGCTTATATTACTTAGGCTTCATAGATAGAATTTAGAACTAAAGTTTTGTTTCCAACCTCTGCTTCAACCTAAAGATAAGTAATCTCAACTTCAAGATCCCACAGCCGGAATTCCACAATTTATTACTCAGGCTTACTCATCATCATCATCCTTGGCACTTCAACTTTGGAATTTATTACAATATTTCTCCAATAATCTCTATCCAATGCAGCTTCCTCCCAGTTATGGACGATTAAATTTTCAAGATCATCTTTCGACTCCATTAATCTAACGTGCTCATGGGAAAAGCGAAACCCAACTCAGCCTTACTGCCTGGATACAATTTTTAACGGCCTATATTATTTAGGCTTTATAGATAATTTCGGATAGAATTTAGAACTCAAGATTTATTTCGGACTAAGGTGAACAGGTTTTTCCTTATAAATCAATCATTTTGTTCTTATCTTTTTGAACTCTTTAAAATAAAGTTTTTTATTTATTTGCGGTATTTAAAAATAATTGTTTCGCTATTACAAATTGCTTGAAATTAACAGTTCTTTCGTGGAAGGCTTAAGGAAGGTAAGAAAATTTCCGCTTTTCCTACAATACGAAATGTATTCCGAGCTAAAAATATAGAGAAAAATTGAGTTTTTGCACGGTTCGAAATATAATAAAAATATAAGGGGTTGCGGTTTCAAATCAGTTCGTTTTAAAGCTGGTACTCAGCTCTTTTAACTACCATTTTTTTCGTAAGGCTTAAGTAAAAGATATTATAATTTTTTTTCGCACAATAAATTTAGTCCGAGCTAAAAATAAGAGAAAAATTGAGTTTTTGTACAGTTAGGTATCAAACCAGTTTATTTTTAAGCTAGTATTCAGCTCTGCTAACTAAATTTTTTTTTTCGTAAGGCTTAAGGTAAAAGAAAATTTGATTTTTCCCTACGATAAAAAATGTATCCTGAGCGAAAAAAGGATAAAAATTGAGTTTTTATAATGGGTTTGGGTTTCCAGGAGTTCGTTTTGAAGTTAGTATTCAGCTCTGTTAACTAACCTTTTTTTCGTAAGGTTTAAGGTAAAAGAAAATTTCAGTTTTTCCCCTAAACAAAAATGTATTCCTAGCTAAAAATAAGAGAAAAATTGAGCTTTCGATTTTTATAAATATAAGGCCTCAAATCCGTTCGTTTTGATGCTAGTATTCAGCTCTGTTAACACTATCTTTATAAAATTTTTCTAAAGAGTTTAAATTTGCTTGATCAGTTTCTTCTTGGAAAGGAATCCTATTGTAAATATCGACCCAAGTATTCAGAATTCAACTTAATCCCTTTCCAAATTACATAATCTTATTAAGGGGCCATTTTTGCTAATTAAGTAAATTTGCTTACAAGAGATTTCTGGCACACACACCAAAATCTTAAAATTATGTGGTTATCTATTATTACCAGGGATACATAATACCAACAACTACACAACCCAACTACAGTAGATTCTTAGGGTCGCAATGCAGCATATTTTCCCAGCAATACCCTTCCTAGCATCTAATACACATTCCAAACTCCCCAAAAGCTTATTAGCTTCAACCTGTACCTCTTCAAATGTACATTATCCGCATTAAAAGTTACTTCTGCTGATTAAGACCAACCAAATCCTTGATGTATCTCTTGCCCTCCAGTCCAGCTCTATCTCTGTTTAACAACTCACATAAATTATTGAAATTTCATTAAGAAAAAAAAAATGGCAAAAGTTTAATTAAAAATTGGCATGGCGTTCGCCATTCACATGAAATAAAATAAATCCCACCAAAAAAACCAAAACAACAATAACAAAAACAGGAAGAAAAGAAAATAGCCTTAAAAGAAAACAACTTCAAGTTGAACTTCAATCAATTCCTGTGCCCGGTACAAAGAAATATAAAGAATATACTATAACTCTTGTGGGCGTCGAGCATCATAAAAAATATTTAGCCATACTACAGACATTCAGTCAGTCAGTCTGTCCAACAGTCCATCAGTTCGTCAGTCAGTCAGTCCGGCTGGCCGTTCTTCTGAGGCGTGCAGCAGCAGCAGAGGCAACATTTTGAACTCGAGCTTCAAATCGAAGTGCGGCTCATGGCTGACTGAGCTAAGAGAGAGAGGAAGGATTGACAGACGGCTAGGACGGACTGACGAACTGACTGGCGGACTGACTGGCTGGTAACTTTGGCCATGCAAGGCAGCAAGTT
Source organism: Chymomyza amoena (assembly GCA_037043745.1). Classification (NCBI taxonomy): domain Eukaryota; kingdom Metazoa; phylum Arthropoda; class Insecta; order Diptera; family Drosophilidae; genus Chymomyza; species Chymomyza amoena. The sequence goes on from JBAMAX010001369.1 coordinate 14,160, forward strand.
TTAAATCATTTATGAGAGTGGAAGTAAGGCAGTTCATCATTCGTTGACTTAGAATGCTCACCCCACAACAAAAAATAAAAACAAAATATATTCGCTCGGAGAGACGACTTTTATATTTGGCTGGAGTTGCAGTTGTTGGATCTTGGTATCTTAGTATCTGTTGCCTTTTGCAGTAGGCGGAAAATATGATGAATTCCAAATTTGATGAGTTCACTCAGATGTTGTCATTAATTTTATATACATATAGATATATGTACATACCTACATATATGCACGAAATTCTACATAGAGCAGAAACATTATGACTAGGCTGAGGTTTTATAATGATTAACTAAAATAAAAATGCCTATGGGAACTTCAAGTGAGTATCCATATACAGAAGTCCTAGTTGAGGGTATATCTCTTGAAGCCATTATGTTGAGCAGTGGAATGAAAATATGGTAGACCTCACCTAATCTAATGTATTTTATACTATTTTGAACAGCGAGATGTTTAAAGCTGATCTAATCTAGAATCTATTCTTGCATTAAAATACTTAAATTAGGAAATTAGGTTGTCCCAAGTAGCTGAGTCTATTTCCTTTTTTGGTGCCTTGAGTTAAGAGAGAAGTTTTCACTGTCAAGTCAATTTAGCTTATACCATCTATTGGATTGAAAGTACCTGCTAGATCTATGTCCTGTTCTGCATGTCTTAGATATCGGACTCTTTGGAAAGGCCTTCTTCGAAGACTATCATTGGACCTTTGACGTAGGAGCAGAGATGAGTAGAAGGTAGAAAACATTCAGGACCTGTTAGGTGACTATTCTGCATTTCTAAGATGACGCACCGACTACTTGGGAAAGCCCTTCTACAAAGACTTGCATTGGATCTCTGGCAAAGATGAGTAGAAGGTAGAAAGAACCCAACACCGGCTAAGTGATTGCTTTGCATTTGTTAGTTAACGCACTGACTGCCTAAGAAAGTTATTCTTCGAAGACTTGGGTTGTTCTTCTCTCGTGGATGCAGATAGGAGTAGGAGACAGAAAGCATCCAACGTCGTACAGGTGAATGCTCAACATTTCTTAGGTAACGCACCGAGTACCCGAGAAAGCCAATCTTTGCAGAAATTCTGTCGTGGATGCAACTATGAATAGAAAATAGAAAGCATTCAAAACCTGCTAGGTGCCTGCTCTTTCTATTTCTATTTATCCTAACCGATTTCAAAGTAACAAATGGATTAACAAACTAAGCTTTTATTGCGATAAAAGTCCTCTTCCAAATCATTAAAAATAATTTCCAAATGCTTATACTAAATACTCTCTGTATACATTTGAATTCTTAGTTTTCTGTTTGATCTCAGACAGTTCGTTCATAAATCTGTTCTTGACTTTTCGATAATGGCCGAGGAGTATAAATATTTGAGCTATAGCTCAACTTTAAATACTCGAATTGGGAACCATTGAATCTTTTTCTTCTTATGTCCCGTTTTCAAAGTTGGACCATAGGGCCCTCCTGAATTTTTTTTCTTTGATCCCGGTTGTGAGCCAGAAGCTTAAGTTCACCACAGGTCTAAGTTGTCTTCGGCCACCCCCTCGTCTGCTTCCTCGTGGATTCCAGTCCAGTGCTTGTCTGCCTATTTCGTTCGGCTGTTTACTAAGGGTATGACCACCAAACACCACCGACACCTTCTAAGTTTATTGTCGTTGGTGATGGGCAGCTTATTGGATCTCCTGTGGAAATCTTCGTTTCATACAACATTTGGAGACCATATTTTTAGGATTCTTCGCTTACAGCTGTTGTATATACGTTATTAAGCGTTAAAAGAGAACATGGTGGACCTTCAGATTTTAAATCTTAGTTTTTTATAAACTTGTGACTTCGTTGACAATCTTGATATCGTAGTGTAGATAATGCTTCCATCTCTTTATGAACTAATATTTTAATAAGCAACTAAAATCGTGCTCTTTATCCGTAAATCTTTTTTTGATCGTTTTTCTTCATGACTCAGCTATTAGGTTGCTTACGTATTCTGCGAATCTTAGAAACATCATCTTCCAAACTTTATAAACTAATATTTGAATAGAAATTAAAATCGTGCTCTTTATCCATAAATCCGTTTTTATCATTGTTCATGACTCAGCTTTAGTTCTAAGTACTAAGATGTTTGGTTTGGGCATCATCTTAGTACATCAAGTCCCCCGGTGTCTTTGTATAAACAAGCCGCTTGGGCTATGGGTAAACTAACCCCCTACTACCCCCAGTACTTGTTAAGTCATCGGCAATTCCAAAAAACCGGCTTCTGTTATTTTGAATACCTTAAAAATTGTTGCTCTAACAAATCGAGCTACAAATAGAGGTAAATGGTCATTCAAAACATTAATTTGTATTCGAAAACATCACGTATAAAGGCTTAGAGAGGCGCACCCTAGTCTTATCACCTAATTATCGCATCTATTGTATCGGCGGGTTCTCTATACGTAGATATTCCCCTCTCGTTAGGGCTTGACCTTTTTACGCTCATTGAGTTCTTCACACATAGAACGTTTTATTTGTTTGCATTCACTTCAACCCCCATTGTTCGGAAGGGAGAGAGCCAGAAAATATATTTCTATTGTTTGCAGTCCTTGTAGCTGCCAGGGGTGGCGCATGTCAACACACTGCAGAACATAGCAAACAAATAGACGGCCTATAACAATGGCAACCATTTTGTGCAAATCTATTGGCCCAAAGTCAATTAACCTATAATAGCCTAATAATGATTTTTGTATAATCTAAACATTATATCGTTTTTTCTTTGCAGCTTTACGAAATTAATGATGATCCCAAACGCAAGGAGTTTCTCGATGATTTATTCTCGTTTATGCAAAAGCGTGGTAAGTTTTATGTGCATCATTAGCTAGGAATCTAACAGAACAGAACTCTTTCACTTTGTGCCACAAAATGTGTCAAAAATTTACATATAAAGTAGTATGGAGTATGTTTGTGATGCAGCTCCTCTCGGCATGAGTCAGCAAGTTAGACAAGTGCAATGGAAGAGTGACTCAAATTATGTTAATTGAATAAATTTATTCTTAAAGACTTTTTGCCGTTTGATTTTGTCGCCGCTTCAACGGCATTTTACATTAAAATATGCACAAGAAATTCATAAGAAAATAATAATAATAATAACAAGTACAGAAAGAAATCATTATTCTGCGTTTTGTCATCTTGTCACTCCAAATTACTGTCACAGTGACACTTCAAATCAAAAACACTTCTCCGACTGAGGGCAAACCCGGCACCCGCTCTACAGCCCCCTCACCCAGGGAATGCAATGCACATATGTAACATCTGAGACCATGTGATGATGCTATGTGATGGGCGGGCAGTATATATGTATGAGATATATATGAGAGTACATATTGGTACTTAAAAATTTTATGCGGTCCACATAGGAAATGCTATTTTTAAATGCAAGTTGATGCATTTTTGTCATTAATTATAAACATTAACAAATACGCGCATTTGTAGTAGTAGTTGCATATAAGGCGTATTTAGTACTTGTATAACCCAGAAATTCATATTTACATATAATACATAGAGAATTATGGCCACTCAAAAAGATTTCACCACGTGTGATTGGAGCAAATGCTCTTGGGTCTTATAGTCTGGTGCTTACCTTTAACAATCTAATGATATTTGCTGCATTTTAAAGCACCCCAGTTGGTAATGATCCGTAAGTCGAGGGCGCGTTAATGACTATATGAGTATTTCCTATAAAATTTATAGACTCATGTGTCGTAAATCGTCAGAATATTAAAGAAGTAAATAAATAAATAAAATGTATGAGCTGAACTCATGCTAGCTTAATCTGCATAAGAAATCTTATATCAAAGAATTATTTATGTATTATCACGTTTTTCTAACTGGATCCAGTGTACTTTTTATGTTATGTACATAGACTATGTATGATCAAAAGTTACAACTAAATTTGTATAGGTTACACCGGTTGACCCTTGGGTGGAGTCGCACATAGTGTGCATAGTGCTTAGTGGATAACTATGTATAGCTAAACTAAAATTTTTTCGCTTTTTACTTTAACGGAAAGAAATGCAAAATTGCACGACTTGGAACGTAAGCCGACTTCCAACGATGCAGAAATGCAAAAGTGCCAGACTAACAGCTCGAGCAACAAAAATTCGCTGCTTATATGTTTTATCAAATGGCTGGCTTTATTTTGATAAAACAAAAAGTTTCTATGCGCAAAAATTATGTTTGAAAAAATAAAGTATTTTTATTTAGGGAAATTTTGGGTAAGAAAATTACATTATTTAATTTTCTTAACAACTTTTTCCAAGATTTTTTCGAAAAACATATTTTTGGGGCATTTGATTCTATGATTCATTAATATCTCGTGAACAAAATCCAAAACTGACAATTTGTAATTTTAACAGAAAAAGTTTTTTAATAATTTAATAATTTTCCCAAAATCTTTACATATATATATCACCTTAAAGAGCTAGTCCATACCTTTCAATCTAATTATCTTGAATGCCGAAATTGTTCACGAATTATTGACGTATAACTAAATAAATTCCCCAAAAATATGTTTTTCGAAAAAATCTCTCTGCTTCTCGAGATGAAAAAGTTTCAAAATTAACCAAAAAAACAACTTTTTTACGAAGGCTTACTCGATGACTCTTAAATATGTAAACTAGTGTTATACATGGTATACGAATATGATATGAACAAAATATGAAATATGGCATCCATGTTTTGTTGAGGATGTCTTCTGTAAACCATCCATAGTAGACAATATGAAAATCCATTTTCTGTTCTGAATGTAACGTGAGTTCTTTGAGAATGGCATTTATACCTAGTATTGGACTTTTTCGTAAGACTCACATCAATAATAAGATTAAACCGAAAATCTCTATTAATTTAAAACACCGTCGTTTGGATTTGGTTATAAGCTCTAGGTCCCTGTTACATTCGAACAGTTATTAATAGAGATGCCCATGCTTCGCCCAAGAGCGACTGACAAAATACAATAGTTAGCCAAAGAAATTATTAACCCAATTTTTACTAATAGATTAAAAATCTAGCAAATCAAAAGAGTATCTTTGAAAAACAATCATTGCAAATGTAAAATGAAATTCTCGGAGTTCGTCGAAACAAAAACTTGCATTTTTGTTCGTATTTAAGCATATATTACTGTTGTCCTTTTCTCCTTATGTAGTATAGGGTATATACAATAATATCTATAAAAATATCAAATTATCACCTATGGGGAATACGTTCCATATCCCCCCACCCACTAAACTGTAAGCAAATATTGTATATCTTTTTGCGCATGTGTGCGTAAGCCTTGCATTTGTGCGCGAAAACTTTGGGGCTGAGCCCGAAAGATGTGCCCCACCAAGCCACATAAAACCAACTACCAACTAGATAGTCAGCCTGTCTACCTCTAAAACATTTCACTCCTTGCACACATATGCAACACTGCACTGCACTTGTAAGCCAGTGTTGTATAGTGCATTTGCTGCATTTGTGTGCAGTGTGTACCCACTGTGTGTATATTGGGTTATGAGTTTATGTTATTTAAACATTGCGTACCAAGAAAAAAAATATCGTATGTAATTAAGCTTGCATTTCTGCCTCTCTCGCTCGCTCTTCTCTCTCTCAATCTTCTGTTATTTCGCATTTTGTCGTTTCTTGCACATTTATTATTTGTTTATTTCTACTCATTTTGTATAGTACTTAAATATATATATGTACGAGTATATAGGTATTAGTATATATGAGTACTATATACATGCATGAACATTGCATGTATGCATGTCGTAAATGCAAATATAAACAAATTTAATGCACTCTGGGATCCAACTGAGTGCGAGTGGGGCAAATACTTGGCCATGTTTTGTTGGTGGTGGTCACAACACAATTTCCATGGTATCAAATGGCAGAACTTGACACGGCAACAGGAAATTATTAAGAGGTTGTGGCTACACTCAATTCGCCAAGTGCTCATAAAACCCAAAGTAATACTCCTTATTAAGTCTTTTAATAGGTGCGGAATTGTTAAGAGCGCTATATAATAATATTAAATGTTTGCCACAAATATAAACATAAATATGTAAATTTTTTTTTTAAAATAGCCTTAAAGAGTTATATCGAGTTTAATTTTATACTATATATTTCTTACGATGTATACTAGCTAGACTACAATGACGTTTTATTATTGGGTCGCCAGATTTTGAATGAGATTATAGTTACACCACTGAGATGATGTTGACAAATCCTAGCCTAATGTGCGATATATTTTTGAAGAAACTTTTAACCCAGCATATCCCATATTTTCACAAGTTCAAGATTTGTTCTACGAACGTAACGTCACGTCAATTTTTTATTTCATATAAATCATACCCTAAGAGTAAGTTGTAAAAATACTTTAATAAAAAGACCATAAAGTGTCGATTAAAGAAATAGTTGTGGCTGCTCGGGTAAAATTAGTAAAGAGAGTGAGATCAGTAAGATCAGTAGATAGCTTAGTAGAGGACTTATACTACGACTGAAAAAAAGGCGAAAAATTCTTTATTTGGGCAATACATAATATATCTACTTCGTAGTTCATATAAAAACATTTCCGAAAAGTAAGTAGTAGTAAGGCAAGTAGAAAGAAAGATGAAGAATTGTAGATCAGTTATCTACTACTTAGTAGAGGACTTATACTACGAAAAAAAAAAGGCGAAGAATTCTTTATTTGGGCTACTACTTAATACATATATCCTACCTAATTCATATTCCTACATAATTTATATAAATACATATCCTGAGTGTAAGAAGTAAAAAGACTCGAAGGATTAAGAAATATGGAATAAAGAAATAGTTGTAACTACTCGGGTAAAATTTGTGAAGAGAATCAGATCAGTAGATAGCTTAGTAAAAGACTTCTAATACGAATAAAAAAATAAATGACGAAGAACTTGTTACTTGGGTAGTATAATGTAATATATGTACCAATTCGTAGGTCATATAAATACATATACTGGAAGCAGGGTCGCAGAGAGAAAATCCTAGCCCGGGAGGAAAATGTATTAGCCCCTCTCTTACACCTTAAGCTTAAATCACAACAGCGACAGTACTTACAGCGGGCCTTGAGAAAACTCCTTGCCCGCGGAATCCCCCCTTTCCCAACCCCCTCTTAACGAATCCGTCTGAGAGTAAGTAGTACATAGAATAGAAAGAAATCGCGATGTAAGTAAGAACTTAAAATAACATGTATGTATATGCGAAAGAAAACTTACTTTTAAAATCGATCCCATTCTAAACAGGCCGTAGCTGGCTAGATAGTAGAGAAACCCAATAAAATCCTGAAAACAGATCTTTCGTATGCCGGAAACTTGAAACGAAATAGCTCCATTAAAATGTAAATCGCATTTAAGCGTTATCCTGAAATTGTTTGTCGTTGACATTCAAAAATTCTTAAGTCTGAGCTCCTGCTCCTTCTGTTATAAAAATTGCCTTTTTATGATTATCAAATCCCACAGGAATGCGTTACATTAACGACTTTGACACAATCTCATTTTTCCATTCGCCTACTATACTTTATATTCGCATTAGTAACAGTCGTCGGGGCCACTCGTACAGGAAGTACCCAACATAATTATTTATTTTATCTAATTCCGAATGTATGTACTTCCCATATGATGCATACACTACCATGAACCATATCCTATTATGCATTGTAGACGGGAAGACATACGCATAGGTATGCGTAGATACCGCATTTCCATAGTCGTCTGACAACTTAATGGATTTTAATCTGTCACATTCGTTCAAGTTTTGACACACAACGCCGCACCGTGTACGGGGCTCGACGACTGTCTGAATGTCTGAAGTGTCTGTCGCTTGACTTGGACCTGCCTCTTGCTTCTTGTCTCCTCCTGGCATAAGGAAAATGCCGAAAATGCGCATCATTTGAATTGTGAAACATGCCACAAATACTACCAACACTTATCTATAAGATATATAGATTGTATATTGTACAATATATAGCTCAACTAAATAATATCGCAATCATCATCATAAACTATAGATAGATAGATGAAAAATGTGCGCAAGAAAAAAGAGAGCAGAGCAGCGCAATTCTTAATTAAAAGACGTCAATCACTTATCAACAGGCGAGTTATTTTTGTAGTAAAAATTTTCTTAAATCTAGCATGACAGACCCTTGCCGAGGGGCGGCAGCCATGACTAGAGGTTGTCTCAGTCTATCTCATTTTGAGTTCCCAGTTTCCGAGAGTCTCGGTAGCTACGGTGAATCAGTTGTCAGTGGCTGCAAAGCGCTGGCGCTGCGTACTAAACCCGAACATTATGATTTCAGACTCGATCAAATTTCTTTAATTTCCATTAAAATTCATGACATCTAAGAAAACAATGCATAAAAATAAATAAATATCACATTTTCGGTGTCTGCAACGATGTTTGTTGTTGTTGCTTTAGTACACGGGCTGCCAAACAAAATACAGACAACTTTTATAATGGGTTATTTTAGCATTATAGAGCACAGTCTTCTCGAGTACCAAAAGTCCCCAGAAGATAATGTGCGTGCCAAGTAAAAAACCTTTTTATTTCGATATATATTTTTTTGTTTGCGAAATTGATTGCAAGTTTTTTAATGAGCGGCAGCAGGCAACATAGTTGAACACTAAATTACCTTTGATTATGTTTTGTGGCTCGTGTGGTGTTGTGTCCCCCCACAACCGCCCCGAAACAATTTTAATACACTGTAATTTGGTGAGAAGGGTATATTGAGTTGTAAGGAAACTAATAAGTAGAACGGCCACACAAGCTTTATAAAAAAATAATCAGTAACAGAACAAAAAAAAAAAAAACGAATTTGGGTATCCACATCTGTCAGTGTAGCCTTTTTTTGAAAGATTAGAATAATTAATAAGGCGCTGTATAATGTCTAGTTTTTCATATACAGTCACTTTATACCCTGTAACTTAAGCCACACAGTGCATAAGAAACCTTTGGTCTATGCTCAGGAGTACAAAAGATATTTATATAGATATGCTTATGATCTGGTATGAAGGCCTAGATCTTGGAAAATCGTTCTATTAATATCCAGGAAGATTAAAATCGGATCATAAACTTCATAGTTAATCTCAATATAGTGTTTTAGAAGAGAATTTTGATCACATTAATGGGGAAAATTAATCTGCCACGGGCCTTCCGACTTCAAATATTTTCAAAACGCTTAAATTTCTACCATTTCGAAGTTTAAGTTTTAGTGCATATGGATAAAAAGTAGAAAATAAATAAATCTTTCGATTAATATCCAGCAAGACTAAAATCGGTCAATAAACTCCAGAGATAATCTCAATATAGTATTTTGGAGGAGAGTTCCGATCGCCTAAGTGGCTCAACTTATTAAGGTTACCTGAATTGGCAGAGAGTTGGTCTCAAAACTTAACGTAGCCAAGTCTAAATACCAAGGTTCCATTTCCAGTCTAGGACATTTTTTTCAGGGAAAATGTATAATTTTTTAGTTTCCCGTATATGGCGTATATTTTTCAAAATCGGCTTGCTGTATGGGACCATCTTTTTCCATGACCTCATCTCGGGTGCGGCAATTCGTTCCACAAAGCGGTTTTTTGAGACGACCTAATTGAAAACACTCACAGGGAGCAAAATCAGGTGAATTCGGTGGCTGTTGGATGGTATTCATTCCATTTTTTCCCAAATCATATCTTGAAAATCATGTCTTTTGCAATGTCTTTATTTGCATGAAAATCTGATCTTTCGGCAATGACAAATGTGGCAGTTTAAGAAAAAATAGAGACATTAAATTGGCTGACTGAGAGAACATACACTGTGATGATTCCGGGAAATCTTTTTGTTCGAGTTAGTATTACCCAACGGGGCTAGTACTTTAGATAATATATACTACTACTACAGTTTATAATCCTAATTTTGAAATATTAATAAATATTTAATAGATATAAGATGTATAAGTCCCACAGGTTTCTAACAACCAAGTGACTATATAGATAAGAATATCCATTCTTTTAAATCCTTGAAAATACCAACACAAGTCTCCCACAATATATATTCACTGTTTTGTATCAAATGTTTTCTCGTAGAAAGTTGGAACGTAAGACAAGTACAAACGGACTTCCGAATAATATCCCGAGATCACAATATTGAATCGTAATGTAGAGCCTTTATTATGCATTAACACTGTCTGGAGATCACGAGAGCTGTATTCTTGAAAATAAATTGCTATTTTGGAAAATTCGTTGTAGAGGAGTTTCTTATAAGGAAGCTGCACTGTAATTGTTTCCAACATACGATTGGTCTGTATTCAAAATTTCATGGTAGAAAAGTTCGTTATAGCGAATTTCAACCGATTTTTTTTAACAAATGTTCTGCATTAAAAGTTTCTTTGTAGAGAAGTTCGTTATAGCGAAGTTTCACTGTAATTGTTTTCAATATATGCGAGTGTTCTGTATGGAAAACTCGTTGTTGAGAAGTTCGTTGTAGCGAAGTTCTACTGTTATTATTATTAACATAATCTATGAAAAATAAGAGCATACTACAGTCGGCATGTACTGACGTTAATCATCCAAGCTGATATTTTTTTTTGCTTAGCAAATTAATCGTTCTGTGCAATCGAATCGATTCTTGGCGCTGCCCCGAGATCAAGTGATCCAACTGTCTGCGCCGACGTCGCCGTCCTCTTCTTCGTCTGCATCTTCAGCTTCGTCCAAGCGGCTTACATTTGTTTATATGCATAAAAAACAAAAATAAAACGCTTACAAAAAAAACGTTATATGTATATGTTTGTATGTGTGTGTGTGGATATTTTCATTCAATCAACACGTCCATCAACGAGTTTGATTGATTCCTTTGGGCGATCATAAAAATACAAAAACAAAGAAAGAACAAGAAAAAAATCGAAACGCAAACGTAAAGAGCCAAATCGAAATGCTAAACTCCAACAACATGGAACAAGATTCAATAAGTTATCCAACATATCGTAAAAAATGAGGAACAAGAAAAAAAAAAATACCAACAGAATTATACAAAATCGAATTACTCACGTACGGCCAGAAGCCATAATGCAAGTTGATTTGTTTTTTATTGCACATGTGCCACAGTGCACTCTGTTGGTATGTTGCATAGAAACATATCTCTAATAGCTCTAGAAATCGAATGTACTCTCTTCTAAAAGATCACAATAGTATGCTCTAGTCTATATGTAATTCATTGTTTATTTCAATTAACTTAAGCATAACAGGAATGCCATTAAAAATTTAAGATACAATTTGGTTTTTAATAGCTGCAATTAAATACCAAAAAAAAAACCCTGAAAAGCCTTTATACTTTTAACACAATTTAACGAAATTGGGAATGCGCATAACTCTCAGCTTTTTAATAATACTTAGACAAGTTACTAGCTTTCTTTAAAAGTGAAATTTATTTATCTTAATAAATTGTTGGTATATTTTATTTATTTGACATTTTTTGTTTTTTACTTGTGGTAACCTTAAAAAAAAAAGGCATTTCTCCTTTATGTTTTTGTAATCTCTTTTTAAGAGGTTTGGGCTAGAATTCTCATTTTCATAGATATTTTAACGAAGTTTATGCCTTTTAGATGAAGCGATTTTTATGGTTTTAAGTATCTTGGCACAATTCTTTCTTTTCTCTAAGCGAAATCAAATAATTCGAGTGCGAGAAATCTTTTGCGTATATTTTTGATAGGTTTGTCAGTTTCTGTTTCTCACTTAGAGAAAAGTTTATTTTTGAGAATTTCGTTAGCAGGCTTCGTGCCAGAAGTCTTTTGTTTTTTTGGAGAATCTAGCAACGAATTCCTGTGTTTGCTAACATGTTATCCAAGTATCTTGTGAGCTTCTTGTTGTCTGTCATTTTCTTTTGAGAATATACCAAGAATCCTCAAGGTTCTAGACATTCTATCCAAGTATCTTTGAGCATCTTGTTAAAAGTCTCCTATCTTTTCAGAGTCTAGCGGATAATCTTCTATCTTCCGAACATTTTAGGCAATTTTTTTGAGCATTGTGTTGATAAGTCTCCTTTTTTGGAAAATCTTTGCCAGCATTCTCTACTTCTTAGCTCCAGTCTTTCGAGAACGGATATTCTCTTCTTCAGAAGAGAAAGTCTCTTCTTAAATTCTTTTGTTTGAGTCTAACATTGTGCATTGCAGTTCCGTATTTCCCGAACATTTTTAGCTTATTTCTGCACGTATTTGAAAAAGAAGAGTTGTTGCTTCGTGTCTGTTGTTTTTTTTCAAACACATCCATCAAAATTCACTTTTTGCTAACATTTTAATTCAAGAAGTGAAGTGGGGTTAATCTTCTACTAATTTTTCAAGTATTATATTAAGAGACTTTTTTTTAACAGAATTTTTTAACAAATTAAGTAATACGAGTGAAATAATATTTTTTAATATTTTATTAACAGCTGTATAGGAGAAATTGATTTTTTCTAACCTTTCAAGCGGAAATAAATTTATTGCTTCAAATCTTTGGCTTGTTTGTCCGATTTCTACTAAGGGTGCATTTTGTAATCTAATTAGGAAGGTGTTTGCCAGAAATGTAATTTTTTCCAAGATTTAAACTGCTAAAATGTTAGTTAGCCTTTTTTAAAATAAACTTTATTGCTGAACTTTTTTGCATTAATAATTTTTCGGGGAAACTTTTTATCTTAACAAAAACTCTAATTACACAAAAAAATGCTGGAAATCTTCTGCAGGTTTTCAGATTTTCTAAAAGACTTTGTGAATCGGGAATCTTCTCTACGAAAAGTTTATTTTTAGAAAACTTGCGGAGTATTTTCGATTACCACCCTGAGAAGAATATATTTTTTATAGAATTTTGTTAAAAAATGTATTTTTTTTTCAATGTAATTTCTAGAAAATCTTCCGCAGATTTTCAGATATTCTGAAAGACTTTTTTTGAACGGGAATCTTCGAAAAGTTTTTTCTAGAAAGTTTCGCAATTTTTATGAAAACCATCGCTGAGAAGATTTTTTATAGAATTTTGTTTAAAATTATTTCTTTTCAATGTTATTTCAAAGAAAATCTTCTGCAGGTTTTCAAATTTCTTAAACGATTTTTTTGAACGTGTATCTTCTCTTCAAATTGTTTAATTTTAGAAAACTCGCGGGTAAAAGATTTTTTTTAAATTTTATTTTTTAAGTTATTTCTACAAAATTTTTACTAGTTTAATTTAGAGACATTTCTTTCTTCTTTTCAATTTTTAAATTAGAACTCAAGAAATGCAAGTTGAAATATTTCTAAATTTGATATTTATATCTCGACTAAGAGAAGAATATTTGTTTTAATTTGAGCCTTATTGATTCTGAAATCGAATGCGAACAATTTTTTGAATCTGAAATGGCTTTATACTTAAACAGACATGTTTCAAAAATCTTGTTCAATCAAACCTAACTAAATTTTGGTGTGGCTGAAAAATATTGTTCTTCTGTAAATGTAATGACTATTTTGATGCTTGTTTCAAGTGGGGTTTCGAAATAATCTCTTAATGTATGTTTTAATTTTACTTTACATCTTATTATTTTATTGGAAAGTTGCGTGCCTAGAGTCCGATCCCGATTTAGTTTTAGATAATTTGAAGACTTTTGAGCAGTTTTAGGATTAATGTTACATTTTTCAGATTACTATAATAAATTTAAGCTTCTAACTGCAAGTTATGGAAATCAGTTGTTACTCTTAGATCTGCGATCAGTTTTTTAGAATGTAACCTGTTAGGCAAAAATTTATATTTTCATTATTTTCTTAAGCAGTTGTGCCTCAGAAGTAACTTCTGCCCAAGCTTCAACTAAATTTTAATGGCTCAATGCCAAGAATCTAAGAGACATCCTGATGGGAAGAATATCTCTAGTATTCGGACGTCAACTAAACTACCAAATGTACAAAGGAATAAATTAGTTAATTTCCGCTTTTTTGATGACTCTTAAAAATTCGAATTGCATGATCGTGTTAGATATTTTTAACTAAATAAAATTTTAATTCATTGCAAACATATTCAAAAGCACACACACACAGGGACTCACGGAAAAAAACAAATACATAATCAGACAGATATAAAGCTGCCAATGATTATGATGATTACCTGCTATAAACAAAACATGTATCCATCTAGTATGTATATACAAAACATACATAGAGATTTAGATTCAAAACATGTGTACTAATTGTTCTTTGGCACAACCCACAATTGAGATTTATTTCCGTTTATTGCTTTTGGATTAGTTTTCTTTTTTATTACTTTTTATTGAAACGCTTGCCTTGCCCCACTGTGCGCATCCAACATAGTGTTAATTGCTCCCTAGCAAAGTTCTCTATTGGAACTCTTTTCGTTTCGTTTAGTATTTTTTTTTTTTCCTAATTTGCGTTAACAATAAATCTATTTTATGGAACTTGTAATCGTGTTTTGCTTATTGGTGCATTTAACGAGCACATTGAAAAACATTTACAATCTCCACACTCAGGTGCAATTTTTATTGCATTACCTAGTCAGGCTATAATCAATCCATATACCATAAAATATTTGCCACCTTATGATTTATTCTAATTAATATACGATATACGTTATTACTTACAGGCACACCTATTAATCGGCTGCCAATTATGGCCAAATCGGTATTGGATCTCTATGAGCTATACAATTTGGTCATAGCACGTGGCGGTCTGGTCGATGTGATCAACAAGAAGCTATGGCAGGAGATTATCAAGGGACTGCATTTGCCCTCCAGCATAACCAGTGCGGCCTTTACGCTGCGCACACAGTAAGTACTCCAAGATGATGATGATCATAATTACCATATATTGAGAGAGGTGACACCTGCAGAGAGAGAGAGTAGCGCTCGTAGTTAAACTATGTCCAATACAAACAATGAGAGCAAACAAAAGAGCGCAGGCAATCAAACAATTCAACAACAAGTTGATTTTCAATCAGGCAACAGGCAACTATTGATCAGGCCAGAGACCCCAAGCTGTTGTGAGGAACCCAGGAACCGAGTGTAGAAGTATCCGAGCACCCTTTAGAATCTTTGTCATCTTTTGATTTGTTTGCACACACACTCTAGTCCATTGCTTTCGTATTTACACGTTAATTCAGCCTAAACGTGCAGCTGGACAGGACTTGGTTTTGACTATGACTTGTTTTTACTTGCTAGCAGCCACACTGAGAAAAATTAATGGGTCTAAGCGGGCTAGAATTTACTTGTTATATTTTAGTAGCGTCAAAAAAAGATAGGTTGTTGGAGAAGTATAGTTTATGAAACTTAGACTTGGTTTTTAACTGTGAACTGTTTTGCCAGCAGCTACACTGAAAGAAATTTGTTCTAAAGTCGGCCTAAAATTTTCTTGTTATATGAACTAGTGTATACAGGAGTATATACATGATATAAGAAAAAAAAACCTTGGATTTAACCAGGATCGGTTTTGCCAGCAGCTACACTGAAAGAAATTGGTAATCTAGCTGGAAGCCGCCGGGCTGGAATTTGATTTTTAGACACTGGACGTATTTACTAGGCTCCTTGAAAAAAAATGCAATATAAAAGTTAGATTTGCGTTTTACTATGACTTGTATTGCTAATAGCTACACTGAAAAAAATTGGTTCTATAATTGGCATAAAATGTTCTTATATTTAACTAGTGTATACAAGAGTATGTAAATGATATAGGGAAAACACATTGGGTTTAACTATGACCTATTAACAGCAGCTACACTGTAAAAAATTGGCAGTCTTATTGGAAGCCGAGCGGAAATTCGATTTTTTAGACACTGGATGTGCTTATTAGGCAAAATGGTTGATTCTCTAATCGGCATAAAAACTTTCTTGTATATTTAACCACTGTTATAAATGATATAAGAAAAAAGTCTTGGGTTTAGTTATGAATTGCTAGCAGCTACACTGAAAAAAAAAAATTAGTCTAATTGGAAGCCGTGCTAAAATTCGCTTATTAGAGCTTGTCTGTTTACTAGGTAATGAATACGATACGTAAGTTATACTTTCATTTTACTAAGTCGTGTAGTTACAGCTACACTGAGAAAAATGGTAGTCCAATCGGCTTAGAATTTCTCTTGTTATATTTTACTGTTGTATATGATAGAAAAGCTGTTGAAAATGCATAAATTACGAAAGTAAGCCTTGGGATTTAATATGACTTGTTGAAAGCAGCTACACTGTGAAAAATTGGTAGCTTAATTGGAAGGATAACTCGTTGACGACTTTTAGCTAACATTCGCTCGCAACCGAAATCGATGGAAGGAGTTTGTTTCCGCCCTATGCTCTGTATAAGAGCGACAACTACAGTTATATTGTTCTTGTCAAGGAAATAATAATAATAATAATAATTGGAAGCCCTGCGAGAATTTGCATTTTAGACCCTAATGAAAAAAATGCGATGCAAAAATTGGCATTGGATTTTATTAAGGACTTAGCAGCTACACTGAGAAAAATTAAATGCGTTATTTACTAACAACAGTGTATACTGGGTTACAGAGCAGAATAGAAATTTCTTGGATTATAAAAATTGCACATATTCTTGACTTTTTTACGATATTAGTAAATCTGTACGTTCGGATGAACCCTTAATCATCTTAAGCTGTCTTTTCGTCTGCCTGAACACCTAGATCTTGCTGATGAAAATAACTTTAGCAACCAAACGTCCTAATAAGATCCCCCATTATGTCACAAAAAGTTCACTTTAATTTCGAATTTTTTTTTATATCGGGGGTCTTATTATATAGCAGCTATCCTTATGGGTATAACATGGCATTTCGAAGAAAATCAAAAATTTGAGGGCCATAACTCATTTCTGTATCGTAATTAAATATGGAGTTCGTAGCTCTGTAAAGTTCCTAAGCATTTTAGCCAATTTTATTAAAATCGGTTGACCATATCATAAGGTCTACCTAGAAAAAAAAATTTTAAGGGATATTTCGTTACACGGCAATCAAAAGCTTTCTTGAGTATCTAAAAACTGTGCTTTATTGGGTAGAAATTCGTTTCTTTTTTTTAATCTCTAAGTCGACCGCGCCTAATTTACCATCCACCATTTTTTAAAAATATTTTTAGCCAAAGCCAAATTTCAAAAATTACATAAGCTTATTACAAAAATGTATATCATCTTCCAAGGAAAGAGAATTTGAAATAAAAATCAAATGTTTTGTTTTATTTATATTGGAAATATTTTCGATTTAATGATATTTTTTTAGTAACAACATTCCGAAAGCTTCATAGCCAAGCTGTAGTCGCTAATAGAGTCTTAAAAATCAAAAATATCATTATTAATTTGTTATAAAAAATTTATATCTCTTTAATGGCAATTTAAAAAAATTCCAACAATTTCCTTACCGAGCTTAAATCTTTAATAGCATCTTAAAAATCACAAATTTTAATTTTTATTGTGAAAAATTGTATATCTCTTCAGTCTAACTTAACTTCAAGTAAGATTTTTTTATTCAAATAAACTTGTTTTAAGATCTATAATTTAATACACTGTAAATTTTAAGTTGATTATAGAGTTATTAAAATCGGTATATAATATAGTCCACAACGTTAACAAAAAAGCAAAAGTTCCTTGGAGCATTTAAAATCTGTGCCTAATTCTGTTTCAATCGTATTTTTTTTTTTCGTAAAAAAATTCGGATAGCCCTCTAATCAAGCTCGTCTTTTTTTATTTCCTTGGTCAAGTCTAATAGCGTCTTAAAAATAAAAAATTTAAGAATATTCATTTTCATTATACGATTCTTTTGCACATTAATAATTTCCTAATAATAAATTTTTTTAAAGGATTAAATATTTAAGATTTAATAGTTTAATTGATTTTGCCCCTAAGTTCTAATATTTTTAACCTTTCCTACTCTTGATAAAATATTGGATATCATATCAGCTTACCAAATTTCTTACATTTTCTTTTAATATTACCTAATTTTTCTCAGTGTATATTAACATACAAAATTTTATGCATCTTGCAGATATATGAAGTATCTCTATCCCTACGAATGTGAGAAGAAAAATCTCAGCACTCCAGCCGAACTGCAAGCGGCCATCGATGGCAATCGGCGTGAAGGACGCCGTTCCAGCTACGGTCAATACGAGGCCATGCACAATCAAATGCCACTGGTAAACAATATCAAACTTGAACCATTTCGAACAACCATCTAATAGCTTTTCTTTTAGACACCCATATCACGTCCACCAATGCCGGGTGGCATGCAACAAATGTCGCCGTTGGCGTTGGTTACACATGCCGCTGCGGCCAACAATCAGCAGGCACAGGCTCAGGCAGCAGCAGCAGCAGCTGCGGCACATCGTCGTCTGATGGGTGCACCCGGGTTTGGCCAAATGCCGAATTTGGTTACCCAGGAATTTGAGAATCGCATGATGGAGTATATACAACTAATACAAGCCAAGAAGGATCAGAGTGCAGCAAGTGGCATGTTGGGTAATGCAGCAGCAGCGGCAGCGCATCATCAGCAGCAGCAGCAACAACAGCAACAGCAGTTGCAGCAGCAACAACAACAGGTATGTAGAGGTGTTCCCATTGCCGGAATGCACTTCAGCTGGCCAAGTTGCAAGTTTCTATGGAACACTGAGTTAAATTTCTGAAGATGCTCAAGACGGGCCCATTCACATCTTTGCTCAGATATCCCAAGCTACTTAATAGATATCAAAGCATTTGTCCTCTGGCATCGTTTCGAAGCTACGCAATCCAAGCAAGCCACTTCTTGGAGCTGCACCGCATTGCTAGAAGTTTCCTCATTTTCTAATTGACTTTTCTCTTTATTTCGTACTCCAACAGCAGCGTCAACGCTCCCAAAGTCCCGAATTGAGCACGCGGGAGGCGCTTAGCGCTCAGGTTTTATGGCATATGTATCACAACAACAACAGTCCGCCCGCTTCGACGCACACCTCTCCGCAGTTTGGCTCTGCCACAGAACAGCAACGGTGAGTATAACACTTTATAGCGCAAGCACGCACCCTTAGCCCAGACACTAACCTTATGTGTGGTGAATTTTGGTTTTACAGCGAAGCTCTCAACCTCTCCGACTCACCACCGAATCTCAACAATATAAAACGTGAACGCGAGCGTGAACCCTCACCAGAGCTTGTGGAGCACGAGGAGGCGCCACATCAGCCGCCGCCAGCCAAGCGTGCTACCAATGCCTTAATACCACCGGGTTTTCCTGCCAGCTTTTATTTGAATCCACACAATATGGCTGCTGTAGCCGCAGCAGCGGGCTTTCATCATCAGGCGGCCAACAATAGTCAACATCAACAGGATGCAGCTTCCGAGGGTGAGCCTGAAGATGACTATGCCAATAATGAGCACAATACCACTGGCAATTCTTCCAATATGCATGATGATAATGAGCCGCAGCTACTAAACGGACATCATGCTCATCATCAGCAACAGCTGCATCATTCGCAGCATAATAATCATCTGGATAAATCGGATGACTCGGCCATAGAGAACTCACCTAGCACCTGCACCTCGGTTTCAGGCGGCAATCGTCATAGTTCGCCGGTGTCTACCAAGAAAAAGAATGCGAGCAAGACGCAGAGCAGCAGCAACAAGGAGCTGCAGCAGCCGCAAAATGCAGCGGTTGATAGCGCATTAGATGCGCTGAATCTCTTGTCCGGATTGCAATTCCAAGTGGCACGTAATGGTGCGTATAAGAGAACCCGAAGTGGTAGTTTATTTTAAATCTTTACTTTCTGTCTCTGCAGGCACCAGCGAGCAAGGCGAGCAGCAACTGCAAGTCAATCTATCGCTTAATGGCATAAAGTATACGGGCGTGCTGGTGGCCAGTGGCAAGACGTTGGACAGCGTCAGTGCGGCTAAAGAAGCAGCTGAGCAGGAGGAAACAGCAGCTGTAAATGAAAGCAGCACGGAAACTGAGCAAGCCAATGTTGGAGGAGCAGCCGCAGCTGAGCAACAGGAAGATGAGGAGGACGAGCAGGAGTGCCTGGTCAAGTGCGAGCTGGACACAAGTGCCATTGTAAATGGTGCCAGCAGCAATGCTGCGGCTGCTGCGTCCGCCTCAACACTGAGCAAGGAGGCTGCTGTGGTCAGTTCGTAGAGGGACTACGCCAAGCTACAATCTAAAACTAAAAGGAATACCAAAGTCATATTTTTCAGAAAAATAAAAAAAAACCAATACACACACACAAGCATGAAAATTCAAACATGACCAAGTCCTATGTAAATACAGGCATACACACACACACCCACACAAACACTGGCTATATACATATATGCAACCAACACTCTTGTTATAGTTTATAAACTATATATTAATATTGTTGTTGTTGTTGCTGGCAAGTGTTTGATGTGCGCAAATCTCAGCTGGAAAATTTATGGACATCAAGTTCATGGTCGAAAAGCAGAGCAGTCACTGCTCCTCCATACCCGAAAATGTTAACTTAAAAACTCGCATGTTTGCATAAATAAAATAAAAGAAGGAAAAAAACAATATTTTGATTAGCTAAAACAGCAAACAGTGCGTCACATAAATATACACACACACACACACACACATCAACAAAAACACAAATACACACACAGTCTGTTGTGTACAATTTCCACACATTTGCATAAAAGACAAGCTTACGAGTACGTATTTATTTATAGGCTTAGTTTTAAAACAAATAAAAATTATATAAAGAAAAAGAAAAAACAAAAAAGCAGCCCACAGAAAACTTAAAAATATTGCAGCATATAAAAATAATTGCTTAAGTTGTTAAACAAAACTAATTAAATATGTTAAACTTAAAAAGCAAAAAAGTCTGCTCAAGAGTTTAAACTATCTATGTAACTTAATGTAAACGTGTTCAAGGCGTAGTATATAGTACATAATATATGTATATGCTATTTATATATGTAATAGCTCAAAATGGTTCTGATTTTATTGAAACTATCATTTAAATATTTTAAACTGTCATTATGTGTTTAAAGTAAAAGAAAAAAAGTTTTTATTACTTAAGCTACAAGGCTTGTATATATAATATGTTTATTATAGTCTTAACTATAAGTACATGCATACACACAAACACTTACATACACATACACACACTACATACATGCATACATATCCATTTAGTTGTAGCATAAAAAAAGCTAAATATTGTCGTAAATATTTTACACTTTGCACTTTGCTGTCGATTTATGATTTATATATATACATATATATAACTAAACTTATATACATAAAATAAAGCAAGACCGCAAGTTACATACAAACCAACACACACACACATGCATATAAATATATACGAGTACATTATATACATTGTAAGCGTTCAATTTATTGAATAATAAATCTATTTAATTTTAGTTCAATTCAAATTTTATGACTTTTGCTGCTACTGTGTTAGTGTTAGGGTGTGTGTGCGTGCGTGTGTGAGAGTGTTTTAGCAAAAGCCATAAATATATATATGGTTGCTAATTAACAACTCGCACACAAACGCACACGCGCTTACTACTATGTGTACATATATGTTTATGCACATAGTAGTATATACTATATATATTATTATTATGGCTGACAAGTGCAAGTTTTGTGGCTGGATGCTTGGCTAAGTGCTTGTTGCCACATGCCGAAAAAAAAGAAAGGAAACAAAAAATGTGCCATGGTAAATGGTTAAAGGTAGTCGAATTTTGTATGCTCTTCTTCGAAATTTATGTCCGAAGTTTACAAAAATCCTGCAAAAGTAAGAAATTTCTTGAAAATTGTCTTAATGTTTTAAACTTATGTAGACCCCTTTTGCTCCATAAGTCGGTTATAGAGGGAACAGAATTACGTAAACGAGCCCTTTTTTTAAAAATATTGTATTTGAAAGAATATACCCTTTAAGGTCGGCCAGATACCTTTTTTAAAGAATCGAAAATAATTACAGTCAAACTTCCTTATAAAAATTGCTCTATACAAATTTTTTTAAAAGTTTTAAAAAGATACAAACTAAATTTTTGTATCTCAAGTTAAAATATTGCCCCATGAAAACTTGCTACTGGTAAGTTTCACTGATTATGGTAGTTTGCTAATTTTAGACTCATCAAGTAAATCTTAAAAATTAATTATTTTTTGGGTCATTTTGCCACGAGAAGCACGAAAATTATATTCTTTTTTTTATTTATCAAGATTTTTTTCGGATTTTTTGGGAACTGTTTTCAAGTATTCGTAAATATCTGGTGAACAAAATATTTTTTTGACATTAGATCGTAAGGCATTGATGTGGCCTTTACGACGATATATGATATGTCAAGGTTGAGCCAAAATTATTGAAGCTGTTGGAGCAACCAAAATCGAAAAAAATTATATTTTCGACAATTTTTCAAAAATACAAATTTTCAGTCTCCTTTCTTTAAAAAATGATTTTATTTTAAATTTTTAAAATAATTTTTTTTAAGCTGAAGGAGAATTCTTTCACAAGGATCTTCTATACCAAAATCCAACAAAAAATTAAATTTTCGACAATTTTTCAAAAATACAAATTTTCAGTTTCCTTTTTTTAAAAAAATTATTTTATTTTCTAATTTTTTTTTTAAATTTTTTAAACTATTTTTTTTAAGCTGAAGGAAAATTCTTTTACAAAGATCTGCTAAACCGGCAGAGAGCTATAAATGATATTTAATCGTATAAACTAGAATAATTTAAAATTAAAAAAATGTGTAAATGCTGTCCATTTACTTCTTTCGATTGGTGTACTTATTTCGGAAAACGCAGATTTGTTCGATTTTTGATTACGACTATGATTGAATTACCTAAAAAAGTAAAAAAGTAAAAAACCGCAGTTTTATAATTTTTTTTAAATTTTCGCAAGATAAAGTTATCAAAAAAAATACATAAATCGAAAAATGATGTTCTTAAGTGATTTGCACTATTAATTGAATCAACAAGAAGAAAATCCAAGTTGTCTAAAATTCCTATACTAAGAGTATATAACATGTAGGAATATAAATAATTCCCTGTTATACCCCTTGGAGGAGGGGCATAGGGGTTCTCTATTAATAATTGCTCGAACAGAATAGGGACCTACAGTTTATAGCCGAATCCGAACGGCGGTTTCTTTAATTAATATAGACTTTCCTGTAGGAACATGTAGGAATATACATAGTAAAAAATAGTAATGAAATTCGCACACTTAATAAAAAGAATTCTGCTCTTAAATTAAAAGTAATCCATACTGAACAATTGAGTAAATTGGGGAAATCTACATTATATAATATGTATTTTTGGGATCGGTATTCAAAAACTTTGATATTTGAACTCCTCACACTATTGGCGGCTCTATATAATCCATAACTAAAACGTAATTGAAATTTTTACTAAAAAAAACAACTTTTTGAAGGCCTGCATATCTTTCGTGTACTTTTGCACCCAGCAAATCCGAAAAATTGATGAAAAGATAACTATTTGAAGGCTATCTTTGGTATGAATTGCT
Organism: Chymomyza amoena; assembly: GCA_037043745.1. NCBI lineage: Eukaryota > Metazoa > Arthropoda > Insecta > Diptera > Drosophilidae > Chymomyza > Chymomyza amoena. The sequence continues at coordinate 37,626 of JBAMAX010001369.1, forward strand.
GAGTTCTGATCGAGTGGTTGGGTCCTTGGGTCCTTGGGTCCCTAAAATATCTAAGTTTCTCCAAAATTTGCAACACACAATAAAAAAAAAGGTATTCAACTTGAATCTTATATATATTTCCTTAAGTTCTAAGATGGAGCATACGAACACAATTCGAAACTTATAAAATAACGTTGACTTATTAAGCAAACCAAGCTTTAACTAAATTCAAACTGTTTATATACCCCTTTAAAAATGTTACATTTCCCATGCCGCAATCAACATACTCTTCGTAAGTATATAACAAATGAACAAGAAATGAACAAGCGATGAAGGACAGCATCTTGCTTGCAAAAGATTATATCCTGTTTTTTATGAAATGAAAATATTTGCAAATGTCCTTTTTTGTTGGGGCACTCAAGCAGAGGCCCCCCAAAGAGAAAGACATAAACAGGCATAAATGGCTGTAGATTATAATCTGAGGCAAAAGACACCAACAACAATAACACCAACTACAACAAAAGCGCCGACTATCAGTCGAAGTCAGTCAGTCAGTCAGTAGCTAAGAGACGAAGGCAGCGGCAGCGACAGCAGCGACTGAGCAGCAGCAGGTGGGCAGAGCAGTTCATTGAGTCAACAGAAGAATGCACACGCTTACGCAAACACCAACACTAACGCACTTTCAAGCAAGCACAAACAAACACTTTCAAACGCACACACACACACATACACACGCACTGACACACGCGCAATGTAGAGTGATGATAAACAAATGTTTTTGAGAACAATGGAAGCGTAAAATTGTTGGTTAAAGCACACACACAAAGACACACACAGACACACCGCAGAAAGTATCTGCATCAGCCGCCAAGTGTGGCCCAATAGTATCCTTCAGTACGCCAAGTGCGTATTGGCGCTAAGTGGCAGAACCTTTTGTTTTTAGCGGGGGGTTAATTGCTACATGCATAATATATAATTTTAATTGTCTTAAGTGAAAGAGGATTTTAGAGAAGGAAAGCGCCGCTTAAGGCAACAAATAAAAAATAAAACATTGAACGATAGTTGAGCGCATCCTTTCACACCTCAATGTAAAAAGGACGGAAAGATTCAAGGGAAACGAAACATTTTTTTCTAAAAAAATTTTAACGTATGTGCCAGAAGGACATAACTGTTATAGTCTTCCATTTCTAAACTAATCGGCTTCTAATATTAAGTATGAGTTTATGAGTTGGTTTTTATCTTTATTTATATTTTGGTTCCTTTCATTTTAACTTCTAGATTAAGACTAAATGTAAGTCTAGCTTAATATATTCATCTTACTCTAATTTAATCTTTTCGACTCTAAATATACTATATCAAAGCTTATCCCAGCTTTGATATCTCAAAATCTTGAGAATAAGCTTATCTTTTTATTATCTACAACTCTTATTGAGAGCACGTTAACTTGCGCCTTGCGTAAAGTCGGGCGCGGACGACTTTGGGATACCCTGTACCACTAGCTTGCAATAAAATCCTGTTCTTTCACAAAAAAACAAAAAAAAGAATTTTTAAGCAAACAATTTGTTATTGACCGATCGTTCCAATGGGAGCTATATGATATAGTCAACCGATTTCGATCAAATTTGACACAGTGCTTAAATGCCTTAAAAAAGATCGGAATGCCGAATTTAGTTCAAATATCTTTACAAACAAACAAAACACATCGAATTTTGTATAAAATACGTGTTTTTGGACCGATTGGTCCTATGGGAGCTATATGATCTAGTCAAACGATTTGGATTAAATATAGTACAGTGCTTAGGAACTATAAAATACTCACGAATGTCAAATTTGGTCCCAATATCTTAATAAACGAACGAAACACAACAAATTTTGTTAAAAAATCGATTTTTTGGAAGATCGGATCTATGGGAGCTATATGATATAGTCAACCGATTTTGTTCAAATTTGGCACATTGCTTAAGTGGTCTAAAAAATTTCCAAACGCCAAATCTGGTTACGATATCTTTATTAAAAAACGAAATATAGCGAATTTTTCTTTAAAAAAGTTATTCTGGCCGATCGGTCCTATGGGAGCTATATGATATAGTCAACCGATTTCGATAAAATTTGGTACAGTGTTTGGGAACTATAAAAAACTTTTGAATACCAAATTTGGTTACGATATCTTTATAAACAAACGAATTATTCATCTAAAACGCTTTTTTTTGTCGAGGTCGTCTCAAACACCCACATGGGAGCCATATAATTGATCCCCGATATCGAAAAAATAAAATAAACTTGTCTCCTATGGAATAATATGGGATCTAATGTGAAAGTTCGGTAACTCTAGCTCTTACCATCTCTGAGATCTAGGCGTTTAAACGGACAGACGGACGGACGGACGGACAGACGGAAATGGGTATATCGACTTCTCTATTCACCCTGATCATATTTTAGGTAACTTTGGGGTGTCTCCGACGTCTCCTTCTATATGTTACATACATTTTCGGCTTGCACAAACTTAATATACCCTTTGTACCATACGGTACAGGGTATAAATAGTGAGTCCAAGTCAAATAGATCAATTTTATGACACCTTTATGATAGAGTCCAAACAGAACCAAATTTTACCAGTCTTCTAAAAAGTTCAAAATATGAGCACAAATCGATTTTCAACGCTATAGCTTAAAAAACAACAAAGTTTTGCAAATCGGATATATTGGGTATATGGCAGCTATAAGAAATATGGAACGAAAACAGGCGGAACATGATACATTGTCTAGGAGGCTTAAAATTTGCAAAAGTAGCAAATCATAGTGCATCGAAGTTAATTTTTTAAATTAAACGTAAATTAAAGTACAGTCGTGGTTGGATACAGTGAAAACCCGGTATAGTGAACACCTCGCTATATTAAACACCTAAATTTTTAAAAAGAGTACAAGAGTGAACAATCGAAAACCTCTAAATAGTGAACCAAATTTTGAAAGAATTTTTAAGTAGAAACGAACGAAAAAACAAAAAAAAGGAATCAGAAAAGCGGATCTTTCCATTAATTGTACATTTGCTATTGATTGCTCCAAAATCAGCTGTTTCTTGGCATTATTGCTTGTTTTTCATTTTTCCACAAATATATACTAATGATCTCCTGCACAAATGTTAATTTTGAACAAATAAAATAAGTTTTAAACAAAAAAAAGTTAACCTTAATATAGTGAACAGCCTTGATACTGTGAACAGGCCTTGCAATAATTTGTTCACTATGTCCAGGTATGACTGTATTTAGTATTATAAAAACTCAAGTAGAAGTGGCTTTGGGAAAATTGTCAAATTTACATAGATTGGTAAAGTTTCAATAAGCTACATTTGTTATACGTAAACATTCGGAGCTCTACTCAAAATTGAATTTTATTAATTTTTAAATTTTAACGTTTATTTAGTATTATAAAATTTCAAGTCGAAGTGGCTTTGAAAAAATTGTCATATTTAGATTTGGCAGTTTTAATAAACTGCATTTGTTATACGTAATAATTCGGAACTCTAGTCAAAATTCTCAATAAATATAAAAGAGACGAAATTCTTGGCCCATCAGCTGTGGGGTAAGTGGTAGTTGCTACTGCAGATGAGTACTTCATTATACTTATTAAGAAATTTTTTCCTGACAGTTTCAGGAAGAACTCGATATTACTTTATTCATATTCTCGAAGAAAGTTGCGATTCATTCAGGACAACTCTCACACTCAAAGTCATTAATATAGCAGATTTCTTGGCAATGGTACCATTCTAAAGCTGGTAGCTTGTATTTTCTACACAACATAAGACACATCTACAAACTCTTCTGGAAGAGCACTTAAATGTGGAAAGATTTACGCCAATCCTGTAAACACTGTTGTGCCAAAGTGTTGGAGTCCATATCCTCCTTCGTTTTTAGGCAACCTTTGTTGGAAATTACTGAGAGGTTTCAGTCGTCTCCTTGTTGGAAATTGCTGAAAGGTTACAGTCGTCTCCTCCCTTTGGGGAGTTTTTCTTGTTCATCCGAGATTTTGCGGACTCGTTGCCTTTATTATTTTGCATTGTTTCCTTCATAATGGTCAACAAAAACCATGAAATTGGTACACCTACAGATAATGATGAAAACCTTAACATCGTAAAAGACTGAAAATAATTATTCGGAACTGAAGGAAGATCGCAAAATCCGTTCGAAACAAGAATGAGGCAAATTGTCACCAGCAGAAAAAGTATAGTTTCTCGATGGACCCACTTGCAGCGTTAAGTAATGCAGATTTCCAAATTCATGTGTTTGTCAGGAGGCTAAAGCAAAAGCTGACCGCTCTCCAGCTTATGTCCCAATAAATCGCAAAATCTACAGCAGAATCAAAAATTAAAAAATATTGTAATATATTATTATAGTAAATGTAGCATTATTATAACGTAGTGACCGTAGGTTAATTTAGGTGGTATAGGCAGCTCAGCTCTATGGGCACATAGGCTAGACTAAGAAAGAATGGTTTACCCAGAAACTGGGTAGGTCTTCTAAGCGCTGGGTCAGTCGGATAGCAGGTTTTTGAATGTTATCTGTCTCTTCCTCATCTCCGCAGCTGCGGCAGAAATCGTGATGGGGGAACGTGCAACCTATCAGCCATATTGCCTATGGTGCAGTGTCCCATTTCAACTTCTACCAACATCCTAGTCCTGTTTTTATGAAAGCGCAGGAGCTCACATGTTCGCTTTGGATCATATCTTGGTCCGAGTGCTCGGGAGACGCGGCAACCGGACACCAAGTCCCATTCTCTTTCCGTCAGAGCTCTAGCCGTCTCCCTAATTCGCGATACGATGTCTGCAATCTTTTTATGTCCGTAACCGCAACGTTAGCTGCCAGCGTTGAGCCGTTCCTGGCACACTCGTCCGCCGACTCGTTACCAGGGACATCTGTGTGACCAGGAATCCAGCAAAGGGTTATTGACTGGTGATGGATACGGTTAAGCGCTAGCGACGTGATACGGATCAGTTTACTCTTTATGGTACGCGATGAAAGAGCTTTAATTGCAGAGTGGCTATCGACAAGAAGGACTTCCGTTCAAGGTGCCAATAAGTCTAACTGATTGCCGGACCAATCTTGCGTTGACCCTAACTCTCCTTTTTAAATCCTGTATCTTATGGTACAAAGCCTAAAATATATGTAGCATACAAATGGACATATCCGAGACCCCCCAAAATTACCTCAAGTATGATCAGGGTGACTAGAAAAGTCAATATAAAACATTTAGCAGCTCTATTGCCATTGAGGACGTCGATATAGTCCTGAAACATCTCAAAGGACGTTTATAGGAAATTTTTCATTACATTCGTAAATTTTGCATGCTGCGAATGTACCTTAAAACAAAACTAAGCTAACAGGAGTTATCTTTACGTTAAAAAGGTATCCCCTATCTACATATATCATCACTAAATATCTATGGCAAGAAGTAGTCCTGAATTAATAAAACTTCTTGTAATATAATCCCGCGACTAGTCCACGGTACTGAACCCTAACTATATTAATGTTTGAGCATGTTTGGCGGCCAAATAAAGAGTATAATCAGGGGAGGAGTTGGTTGTAGTTTGTTAAATGAATGAAAGGTCCCACGTGCGATGAGTTATCCAAAAGCAACAAGATTTGTAGCCGTCTAAAAGTTTTTAAGTTTAAAGTTTTGCCTTAATGCCAAAAGTTACTTGGCCAACTTAAACGCGTTTATCAGCACTCCTGGCTACAACAACTACAACAACAACAACAAGTAACTCTAATTGCTGCACAAAAGGAAGCATTACACAAATTAGCCCTGAGAAAAGAATTGGAACACAAAGAGCGTTGGAGAAGAAAAGAATTTCAAAAGTCAAAGATTGACGCCTGGGAATTATTGATGTGCTACAAATAAAAGGTGAACCAAGAAGCTGCCAACAAAGGCCACAATACAGTCATAAACTGACCAAACACACACACACGCACACAGGTATATAAACACACAAGCGCACAAAGCTATATACATTTGTATACATATATAACAGGCTGCGTGCTTGAAAGTATTTATAAATTGTTTTATATTATGTGCCAGCCAGCTCTATACAGTACATGCCCAATCGCACTTTTATTGCAGTAAATGGTAAGTAGCCATTGTTTTGGCCAAGTTAATGGCAAAAGCAGCCTACTTCCTTTTCCGTTTTATACAAAAATGGCTAGAGCAACCTTTCCCTCCATTTGTATATTTTTTTTTTTGTATTTTTTGTTTTTCTGTTAAGGCCGCAGCTTTGCCAAAACTGGCAAATAGGCTTTTTGAAGAACTTAATATCGAAGCTGCCTTTTGATAAACTGCTGTATTTGTGCCTTAAAATATTTGGTAAATGGAATGTGTTTACATTACGGCAGTTTTATTTAAGACCCTTTACCCCATGCTAAAAGCCTGATTGAAAAGGGATGTCCTTTTTCAGGTATTTATGTATATCGTAATAATGCAACAAACATTCGAACATTTTTTTACGTAATGTAAAGGACTTAAAGTCCATTTTGCATGTCATTTTTTTCAGTAGTATCCAGGGAATGTTAATCTTTAAGGCGTTGAGTTTGAGGAGTCAGCTTTATTTGTATCGATAGGTAATTTTAAAGAGAAATAGTTATAGGATTCTGTTAACTTGGTTTCAGGAAAATGTTGCTCTCCAAAGCATTGGGTCTTAAGTCTATACATAACCTAAGGGAGCAACTAAGAAGTTTTGATATCCCTTGGTATCAGAAGAATATTGTTCCGAACGTAGGAAATATACTTTTTCTTTACGCCAACTTCGAGCTCTAAATCTCTTGGCATCGTAGCGACCAAATCGTCGTATAAGCGTTGAAAAAATGTAGTTTTGAGATTCCTATCTTTCGAATATTGTCTTCCGAAGCATCTAGTGTTAAAATTTTTTTTTACATATAGGGTCAATCTCAAAGAAAAAATCCTACAGATTGAAAGTCTCTTGGTAAAATTTTAAGGCATATAAAGTTGGAGATATTCAGACGGGTCATGACAGGATCTGCTCAGAAAACATAATCATATTATATGGGAGTTCGATTTACGCAAGAACCTGGAATACTTGAAGAAAAAATAAGATTCGTGGGAATTAATTTGACCTTGTTCTCTGGACAACAGCAATTTCTCTTCTTAGGCAGCCACAAAGCATTACTATATTAAATTCTTCCTATTGTTTTTGATCCAAGTCATCAAAGAGGCCTAATAGGGATAAACTCCGAAATAATAGATACTTTAATTCCGAATACGGCCGGATGTGCAAATGCAGAAAAAACTATTTTTGTTAATTTCCAAAACTGAATATTTTTATTTCAATCTCCTGGTTCCTAAAAAGATGATCAAATAATGAAAATCTAATGCTTGTTATATTAATTTTAAGCTTAGTATTAAATACTAGATTTAATTTGATAAAAATAAAATAAATAAAAAAATAAAAATTATAAATTTACAAAGCTTGTAGCCCAACTCCGTAATTTTTAATGGCTAGTTTTAAGCAAAACACATATTATTAAAACAAAGCAAATTGTTAAACTAACTAGATTTATGAAATAATACAAATTAACAAGCTAAAATTTTAAATTACATTATTTTATTATAATTTTTAAAATTATTATTAAAAATCTAAATTTAACTATTTAATTTTAACTAACTAGATTTATGAAATAATAAGTAAATCAAAGCAAGCTAAAATTTTAAATTACATTATTTTATTATAATTTTTAAAATTATTATAAAAAATCTAAATTTACAAAATTTGTACATTCTCTGTAATTTTTAATGTCTAGCTTTAAGCAAAACACTTAATATTAAAATAAAGCAAATTGTTAAGCTAACTAAATTTATAAAACAATAAAAATAAGCAATCTAAAATTATAAATTAAATAAATATTTTATTATATTTTTATCATTATTGAAGAAATAAAAATAAACAGAAATAAATTAAACAAAGGCTGTTGTTGTTTTTAAAAAGGATTTTTTTTTCAGTTGCTGAGCTCTAAAAAAAATAATTCCAATATTATGAGTGAAGGAATCTACGTACCGAACCATTTTGTTATTGAAAACTTATTAATCAGCCGATGCTCAAATTCAAATATTCGACTTTTCTGAGCATTTGGAGAAAAAAAAAATTTCAAAAGAAATTTTCGCTAAATTTTGAGTCTGAACGGATTTCAGCTACCAGGCGAACAGAAATCATAAGCAAGCAGCTGCATACAAAATTTTTTCTAAAAACTTTCACTAAAAGTATGCCACACTTATTAAGAAAAATGTTTTAAGTCAAAATTTTGTAGCATACTTTTAGTTGCCAATTTAAAGTTACTTTCTGCATTTTATGCATTTCTGTTCGCCTGGTACTCCAGCTGCTTTCAAGACCATTTTGTAAGGAAAAATATTATCAACAAAAAAAAATGTTTTTTTCTACTGTATTTAGTTGCTTTCAGATTTGATAGATTCCGTTGAAAAAATTTAAGTTTCTATGTTTATTTACGAAATTTCTTTTTAAATTCTGTTTTATATTTTCCAGCAATTTATGTATTTTTTCTTAATCCAAAAGTTCTGCTTGGATAATACTTTTAAGGAACAAAAATAAATAATGCAAGTTTTATTTATCATTTAAGTAGAAAAGTTTATTCGTTGAAAATTTGATACAAAATTTTAACTTAAACTATTACATAAATAGTATTATATTATAATTAGAGTTACATTGTAGTATTATTTAACAGATGAAGCACTAAATAAAAAAAATATATTATTATTAATATTGTTACTATTAAATTTTGTAGGAAATATTATTTATTAGAAATCGTTACAATAGTAGTTAAAAAAATTATATACAAAAATAAAATTTACAGATATGTATTATTATTATTATTGCATAATTTGCAACCAATTATAACATGTATGTTAGTCAACCTTCATAACAGATTATTAACATTATAGTATTTCCAATGTTCTCTGTTTCGCGCCATTGCAAAATTGCATAAAACATCCAGCTAAACAATTGCATTTTCACAAGCTATGAATAGACATTCGGTATACGTTGGTGACATAAGCACATGATACTAATTTTCCTGTGCCCTGGCGTAAAGGAGGCGGCTGAAACGCCTTCACCCATATGTGACTTCAGATGTCCATCAGTCTAATCGAAATCGCTGTAGTAACTCCAAAACCTTTATTTATTTTTAAAAATTTTTTTAACATAAACAATTGTAGTATATAGATAAATCTTACAGGAGTTACTATATAAGGAAAATAGCTTTCCATACATTATACAATTAGTCTGAAGAGATAAAATTTGAGTAACTATTGGACCTAAGCCCAAGATCTAAGCAATCGATTTGTTAATAAATAAAATAAACAAAAGAAAAAGTAATAATCTTTTCTTCAAAGGCTCCGGGCTAGGACACTAAATGCCATGCTATTCTGCTATCCTTCCCTCGGTTAGCATGGCCCTAAGCTAGTATGGCCCTCAAACCCAACAAAATTAGGCAACTACCTTGATTCGTAATGTCCATTTCCATTCCACACTCTTCTAAAGCTTGGTCATCCCATGGCTGGAAAATGCTGGTCAAAGCAAGAACGTAGCACAATCGAGCTTATTCATTCAATCTCAAGCCAAATATATAAAGGTGTTTGATGATAAGGAATATTAGCAACGGAGCTTTTCGTTGATGTCAACCAATGTTTGACAGAGTCTGAATCCTGCTCCCAGCTCACGCTTTTCAACCTGCTTGAAGCCCTTTTCGCGAAGACGCTCATGAAAGTTGGCGTGCCACATAGAATGCGTCCGTGCCGTACACGTCTAATCTTCCAAATTGGGACTCCCAATCCGTAGAGAGCTGAATGAAACATCAGAGAGCTGTCAGTTCTTTCATTCGCAGATGACCCTGGCTGATCAGAAAGCCTCTTCGATTCCTTGTGGAAATGTAGACAATTAAGCCCTTTCCACGAAAAGACTAATAAGAGCTGGTTTGCGGCAGGGTGGCGTCCTTGCTCCGTTTTCATACAGATCTGTATACTGCTGATATCCCAATCCGTAGGGAGGCTAAGAGAAATATCAGAGAAACAGTTTTTCTTCAAAAATTTAACATAGACTATATTGAAGAAGAAGATAATAAAGGGAAAAACGCCTTGGCAAATTGATCTAAATGGCTTCTAGTTTCAGTTACTCATATATCTTTTATTTAACTTAAGGATGTCCTTATGATAGAAATCTGCAAAGAGTTGGGGATAAAGCGCCAAGAATTCTTTGTTTGGAATGCTTTTAAATAAATTTTATTTAGCTTCAAATAGTGATGTCTTCTAAAAGAATACTTCCTTAAGGCCACTTGGGGAACAAAATCATAATATCCTATAGATCCATTTAGTTCAATATACTCTCGATAGCTTAAGAGAATGGGATGTAAGGTAAAATATCTAGCTTTCCGATATCGCAAAAATTAAGTGTAACATATTTACAGTTTTTTGGTTTATTTTTTCCCAACATAAAGACGGTAAAAGTGTAAAATTTATATTTTAATATTTCAAACTTTATATTTTCCGATTAGAAGCACATTTGGAATAGCTTAAAAGAAAAAAAATATATACTTAAATAGTTGCTATGGCGCAAATAATACTTCTTCCAGCTAATTTAGGTGAGCTAGGTTAAGAAAAATGAATATGTAATTCGTTTCATTTAGAAATAAATTTTAGTAAATTACCAATAAAAATTTCCATGAAATAGTTTCTAAAGCGCAAATAACTCTTGTCCAGCTAACTTAGGAGTACTAGGCTAAAAGAAAACAATTTTTAGTTCGTCTATATTCAAAAAGTTGTTTTTTTTTCATCCAATTAGAAATTAAAAGAAAAAAAAAATATCCTTAAATGCTTGCTAAAATGCGAATAACTCTTTCCAGGTAATTTAAGCAACTGGGCTAAAAGAAAATAGAAGTAGTTCTTCTACATTAAAATAACTGAGTACATTAACAATTATTATCATTATTATTTATTACAGCAACTTATAAATTAATTCTGGGAAACAAAGTAATTAAATCCAGAGCAGCATAGGCCTTCAGGCTCATATTAACAATTAAATGTAATTTGATTCTAATTACTGAAGTGTTATTAACATAGTAAGATAGTGACTAAAACGCAAATCATTTTAATCTCTTGCTTACCACATAATTTGCGCTTCCATCTATAAACTGATGCTAAACGAAAGTATCTAATACTCTTAAATTACAAAGTACAATATATTTGTTTTTATTCCAATACAATCAATTTTACTTATCAATCCATTAATCTATCTTCAGATAAAAGGTCATTAAGATAGTTTTTAGTTTAGGTTTCAGTTTTATTTTTTGTTCAGGAGACCCGATGCCAAAAGCAAAAATATCTAATTCTGCTGCAAAAGTAAATGTAATAAATATATAAATTTTATTAAATTCCAAATCGTACTAAATTTTTAGTGACCACAATCTAAGGTGCGCCTCGTTTAAAAAATAATATCCCTAAATAGTTAGTTACCCGCTTGCTAATCAGTATAATCTTTTGTTTTGTTACATAGTCTACTTTAATGCTGCTACAAGCAACAACAACAACAACAAAATACAAAATCTAATTCACCTACATTTCAATTAAAAAAATTCACATTATAAAAAACACCTACATACATATTAAGTCCGACCAGGTAGCCATGTATATATGTATATGTAGTCTATATATAAAAGCAAACAAGTCTACTTTATAGATATGTCTGTGTGTATCTATAAAGTACAATGGCTGTTTGGCCTTTAAGTCTGCAAGGCTCTATTATTTACCAATACTAACTAAGCTTTAAAAAAGAAATGTAAAATTACACACAAACACGCACCTATACAAGCAGCTTACATACACAGCCATATATGTGTATGTGTGTGTGTGTAGCGTACATTATCCACATTGAATATGTTTAACATAGCGCAATTGTGGTTTTTTAGTACAAAGCGGCCCGTCTAATTATATAGGTGTGTGTTAGTGTAGCTATACAGCTGTGTGTGTGTGTTTTTTTGTAGCTGTGTGTATGTGTTTGTGTTGGTAACTTGGCACATCATAATGTTAACAGGCTCGCCATTGACATGGCCTTCTTCTGCTTTGCTTAGAACGCGCACACACGCAACAGTTGTCTATCTCTCAGCATAAAAGCTGTCTACTCTATATGTGTGTCTGTGTAGTTGTGTTGGTATCTGCGCGCTTATAGCTGCGTGTGTGTGGCTCGCTGTTAACAGCAACTTGTTGCTTAACTTTACAGTCTATCAACATTTTTGTGCAGCGACTGCGCAGTAAGCAGCGCATACAAAATACCATAGCATACTTTTTGCGGCAGCAGCACAAATCTTTGGCAGACACTTCGTTAAGGTGTTTGGCAGCAGCTTTGAGTCATGACACATGCAAATGTGAGCTACGCTCTGCTCGGAGCACTCGCTAACCACCCTTATCAATGCGCCGATAGAGAGCTTTTTTTTTTTTTTGGCTTTTACTATGTGAGCACCACAAAAATGTATCTCAACATTGTAGATAGCGTAAGCTTAAGCATGCAACAAGCATGACAAAACGAATGTTTGTTTGTTGGCAGCAGTGGTTAGGGTAGAGGGGGTGTTTGGGGGATTAGTTGCCCCCATTACGCAATGAGTTGATGGGAATTAAACAATATGTTGGCTGGTGTAATTTGCTGACGATTTATAAATTTTACAGCACGATTCATCTGTTAAAGTAATTGAAATAAAAAGTTAGGCAAGTTTCCAAGGCTGCTTAAGCAAGAATTATTGAAAATTAACAAAGCAGCTGAAATAAATTCAAGAATTTTAAGCTCAAAAGTATGTAAAGAGGGATTTTTCTATTTTTAGTAGTAAAAATCTTGTTTATACTAATTAATATATTTTTTTGGAATTACCTAAAATTAACAAAGCAGCTGACAGCAGTTACACTGAAAAAAATATCATGAAATTTAAGCTCAAATAGAAATTAATATTATTAGGAGTAAAAATCTTGTTTCTTTCTTATTCATATACATATATCGGCGAAAATAAGTGAAGCGGGCCACTTTTTTGGCGACCTTCTCCGATTTTGATGATTTTTACACAGTTGGTAGAGCTGCTAGCCAATAGTAACCACGCCCAATTTTATTTATCACTTATTTTCGCCGATATATATATTTTTTAAATAACTTAAAATTAACAAGACAGCTGACAACTGTTACACTTAAAAAAATTTAGAATTTTAAGGTAATTTTTATATTATGAGTAATAAAAATCTTGATTTATTCTAATTCATATATATTTTTTTTACTTAATTAAATTTAACTAAGCAGCTGACAGCTGTTACACCAAAAAAATCGAGAATTTTAAGCTTAAAGAATGAACGTTTAAAGCCGGAATTTCAGCTGACAGCTGTTACACTTAAAAAAAAATGTATGTTAAGTTAAAAAACGATCGTATAAAACCAGAATTTTAAGTAATACAAAATATGCAAAGAGCGATTTTTATATTCTTAGGAAGTAAAAGTCTTATTTCCTTCTTACTCATACATATATATATTTTTTTTTAAAATTCTTAACATGAAATTCTTTATTAGAGATAGTTTATAATAATATGTATTTAAAATAATTGCGCTTGATAGTAGCAGAAAGACAGAATTTCTTAATAAGAGAATGTTTAGAATGATTTTTAGAAGAAGCGCTCTCAAAGAGATTTTCGTAGATTTTTTTATATCTGTAGTTTTAATGCAAAAATTTTAACGAATTTAAGCTTAATTGAGAGCGAAAAAATCTTCTTTGAAGCAAAATCGAACTAAAATTTAAAAAAAATATTTTTTCTGACTAGAATTTCGTAAATTTTTTTATATCTGTAGGTTTAATGCAACAATTTTAAGGAATTTCTGCTTAAATTGAGAGCGAAAAAATCTTCTTTGAAGCAAAATAGAACTTTAATTTAGATGAAATTTTTTTTTTGTCTTTTAAATTAAGCTTAAATAGTATATGCTTTATGAATTATATATTTTCTAAGAATTTCTTAGAGTAATGATCGGATTAGCATGTCACAGGCACAGATTCAGGATTTTTATCATAGAGAGGATTTTTCACTTAGAAGTGTGAATAAAACTGTTGGGGGGTCCTGAGCCAAATCCCCAACGTGACTCCGCAACTGGCAAGTCAATTATAACTCTGTTACCAAAAATAAAGGAAAAGATTTAAAAATGCCTCACACCTCGATGATGGTAGATAAGCTAGATAGAGTTGTCCTTTTGAGTCCTTGACTCGATTTTCAAATGAGACATATATATTTTTTTTTTCGTAACATTCAATTTGCCATTTTTAGTAATTTTTTTAATAACTTTTTTTATATATTTTTTAACCATTTAATATTTTTAGTAAGCATTTTTTTGCATTAAATATTCATTATTCGCCCTAACAGTTTTTTACTGGACTCTGAAATTAACTAGATAACTATTCGCCTTTAAATACTAAAAATCTTAAAAATAAAAGTTAATATTAAAAAATTCTTCTGCTCCTAACAACGAAAAGCTACTTTAGAGTTACAATAATAGTTCTTAAAAAATTATATTATTAAAATTCAATGGTTAAGCCATAGTAATATTATTCAATTTACTATTTTATGACATTTTTTTTAATAACTTTTTTATATATTTTTTGGCACTTAATATTTTAAGATATAGATTTTTCCATTAAATATTCATTATTTATTTTTATAATTTTTTAGTTGCTGATTATATTTAATAAATAACTATTATCCCTCTTACGGATTAAACACTGATTTTCTTCAAATAATAAAAGTTAAAAATAACCAACGCCTAACAACTAAAATTCGGTTCTAGCGAAAAATAGTTCTTAAAAAAATATTTATAAAATTTAATGCTTAGTCATAGTAACATTATTCAATTTACCATTTTAAGTCATTTTTTAAATAACTTTTTTTATATATTTTTCTTTTATAATTAAAATAAGATTTATATATTTAGCCTGAAGGCCTACGTGGCTCTGGCTACAAAATCTTTTTTATAACTTAGAATTAAATTTTACTTTATAATTATATAAATAAATAAATTAATAAAAAAAATAAATATTTGGGTATTTTTGGCTTTCAATAGTTATTATTTATTTTTATTTTATCTGTATTATTTTTTACTTGCTTATAATATTCAATTATTAATTATTTATCCTCGCACGGATTGAACACTTTTTTTTAATTACAAATAATAAATATTAAATAAAATTAAAATTTTTTCAAACTTTTTTTAAGAAAAATGTTATACTCGTAGTAAAAAACAATTTAATAAATGTAAAAAATAAAATAAATAAAAATAAATATTTTTATTAATATAAGCTCAGTTTCAGGTATTGTTAAAAAAAATATTCTAATTCTTCTGGTCTTTATATTACATAAAAGCTAATTTCGAGTTCGAAAAAATATTTTTCGAAAACATACATAGAAGAAAGCTCAGTTTTAAAAAATATTAAAATTCTTCCCGTCTTTCTAGCACATAAAAACTAGTTTCGAGCTAAAAAAAATAATTCTTCAAAAAATATTTACAAAATTAAATGCTTAGTCATAGTCGTCCCCCCTTTACCGGAAGCTAACTACGCCACTGCTTGTATGTGTATTCGTATTCGTATTGCTCTGTATCTG
Source organism: Chymomyza amoena (assembly GCA_037043745.1). NCBI lineage: Eukaryota > Metazoa > Arthropoda > Insecta > Diptera > Drosophilidae > Chymomyza > Chymomyza amoena. Next base: position 53,284 of record JBAMAX010001369.1, read on the forward strand.
TGTATACACAGGCCATCGCTGATATCGATGCCAACATTTGCTCAGCATAAACATAAGTGTGTATGTATTGGTGTGTTGCCTACGGCACCAGCAGCAGCAGCAGCAGCCGACGTATCCGTCGGATCCGTCGTATCCGTCGACGACAGCGTCGTCGTCACTTATGTAGGATTTTTGCACACTTGAGAGTTTTAGTTCAGTTTTGGCAGAATTGATAGATACACGCGGCGCAGCGCAGCGCTTAGTTACATTTTGTTGTGCGTATTGCTATGGGTGTACATACACACACATGCAAAGAAAATCAAAGCAATTCAAATCGAATTAAATAAAATTAAATAAAACAAAAAATAAATAAATAACATAAATAATACGCAAATCTACTTGGAAATAAACAAAAGCAGTGTGCAAAGTGAGCTTTTTGTTTAGTATTTGTTGTTTATAATATTTGACCAAATCCAACGACCTGCTAGCCCATATCGTATCTATATCTATGCAACAACAACAGCAAAAATAACAACAACAACAAGAAATATCTAAAACTTTTTTTTCATCAACGTACGCTTCCAATTGGAAGCACTTTTATTATTTGGCTGCTGCTTAAATGAACGCACGTTGATTTTGGTGCCAATGTAGATACTTTTTTTTTTTTTATCGGCAAAAATTGTGATTTATAATACTTTTGCGTAGAGATACTCGCGTAGCGGGCAGCAAGTGCTTTTTTTGGTTTCGTATTATATGGCCAATAATTATTTGGAATGCAAATTTATGTATTTCCACGTAACTCGCGTTAGTTAGTCTATTTACGGACCGCACAGCAACAGCCATAAAAACCTCCTCCAGTAACAACAGCAGCAGCAACAACAACAACAACACAGCAGCTGCAAAAAAAAACAAAAATCAACAAAAGTATCTTTTAATTGCAAGCGAAAACCAGGCGGCAGGCAAAGGCAATAACAAATCGAGACCGAGACAGGTAAAGTTGCAGCATACACTGCAAGAAAAAGAAGTGACAGCTTTCAAAAGCAAAGTTTTGCTGCTGTTTTTGTTAGGACACTTTTTGTTTGTCTAGGTTTTGGTTTCGGTTTTTTTCGCTTTTGTTTTTGTCTTTTTGTAGCTCTAGGGCAGCTTAGAGCACAAGATATAAAAACTTTTGTAACATGTATGTTTGTTTTTTTTTACCAGTCTCTACTAGAACTCTGCTGCTGAGTTTCATGCCAATTTAAGGTTTTGCATATAAATCTTTTCAAGCTTCAAAGGAATTTCAATGGGAATTGGTGTCGAAATTGCATTTCAAGTAATTTGCGGCATATGTGGATTTGTGTTGCATAAACTATGTGTCTCTAATATATTCCTAGAAAGTTTAAGGTAGTAGAGATTTGAATATTGTATATTACAGGCAGTAGGAGGTGTAGTAAACTATAAGTTTTGACTATTAATTTGCTGAATTTGAGCTCAATAAGAGATATTGAGCTAACTGCCTTGCTCTTAGTATCCACAGAGAGAACTAAATACAAGAGGCGAAAATTCGCTCTCGACTGAAAATGTTAAAATTGTCGTGCGCCAGATAAAGTTCTTTTACAACAATGTTTGCATGTGCGTGCATATGCTTTTGCACTAAGCAACTTTATTCGGCGCACGAGAAAAAAAACGGGAAAAAAAACTTTTTGCGTTATTTCGCCTCTTGTATTTAGGTTCTCTCTGGTATCTACAAAGAGCTATGGATACCTTAGATGTTAATTATATGCAGCTGAAGTTTGACGATTCATGAGCGTGTCTCTCAGCGTTTCCCATCAGGAGAATTTAGCAGCTTACGCCGGAAATAGTATATCCTTCTACTAAGAAAAATTGTCCTAATTTTTCACCTGTATCAACATTAGACTCGTTACCCCTTAGAAGTCTTTCCACAGAGATTTATTACTATTTTTTTAATCATTTGGAAAACTTAGGGCCCGGCAAAACCCTCCTGACTTTCTGTTAGAGCTGTCTCGAGGTTGCGAAATATCCAATCAAATTATATAGGCCAACATGTTTTAGTTGTTGAAAAGCTAAGGTTCATTTCGGAAGTAATTTGCCTCGAAGAATCTGAATCGGGGTCAGAATGGCCAATCATGTTAGGATATTGAGATATTTTACGCTGCGGATTAAAACGAAAATTGTACTTGATGTTGAGGTGTATGTACAGTAAAAGAAACCCCAAGTAAAAATTGTTTAAGTAAAATTATACAGTAAAATATTATGATAAAAAATAATTGTCCCAAAGGCTTAATGCAAATGATGAAGTAACTTTGCGAAAAAACAATCGTAAGATTGAAATTTGTACATCCTGTTGGTCAGAATATTTTTACTAATTTTTGGTTTATTTAAACCTAACATTCCTGAACATAAGTCTCTTATAGTTTTTTTTTAAGTCTATGGCTCCCTTTGAAAACCTTGCGCGCTACGAATCGTCCAGATGTTCAATAAGAACTTTCTCCAGATTTTCGAGAGATATTTGATGTCAGCTAGTTGTGCGTAATGAAATCATTTATTCTCTCATGTATTATTAGTTTTATCAGAATGGTCCATAGATTTTAAATCCTTCTGACTTTAAGTCCGAAAAATCTCGAGATTTTTGAGATAATTCAGCTAGTTGTGGATAATAAAATTATTTATTCTGTCATGCATTATTTGGCTTATGAGACTGGTATTTATCTGCAAGGTTTATTTAAACACAGAAAATGTTAATTGTCTTCAAGAATTAAGCGTAAATTCCTATAGATTTATATTTTTGACTTCATACGTCTTAAATTGCATATTAAGGTATTTATTTAAATTCTGCAAAGGCGCATCGCGATTTGGTTCAATTGCTCATACCAAGAAACTTTGCCAAAAAATCTTAGCTCTAAAATGAACCTCGTGCTTTCCAATTTCACAAAACAGAAATTTTTTAAAAATCGAGTTCAATATCATATTAAATTACAAAGGAATTATTTCCTTTGCCATTTGGCTATATTCGGAGGTTTTTGGTGTCAAGGAATCCATCATTCAATTTATTTTCACATTTGAGTGCCGCCAGACGGCCCGTATTTGTGAGATTTTATCGCCTTGGAAGGATCTGACGAAATTGTTGTGAAAATTTACGAATATCTCAACTTTTTCCTAATACAATGCCAATTTTAAAATGGTCCAAATTCCTTGAGACCAGATGAAGCAAGTCCATTCTATTCCTTTGTCAAAGATAGATTCTAAGTTCTTTTAAAATGAGTTTTATGGAATTACAAACAAATCCAGTTTGAAATTTTAATCCTTTTAGAAGACGGGGGAACGAAGTATTTTCCCTGGACCCAAAGTTTTCTAATAAGATTAAAATTCTTTGAGCATGGTCACCTATCGAACCCGTAGATTTATCTCGATAACCCTAAATATCGACGAAATTTTAATCCTATTAGAAGACGTGGGAACGAAATATTTACCCTGGACCCAAAGTTTTCTAATGAGACATTAAACATTAAAGTTCTTTGATTATGGTCACCACCGGGTCCTTAGATTTATCTTCAGTAGCCCTGATAACTTAAAGACATTGCCAATGTATTACAAAAGCTTTGTAGCGCAGGATTAAACTGGTTTTTAAAAAAAAAATCAAGTATAAAATGTTTAAAATTTTATACGCAACCAATAAATATTACTTAAATATAAAAGTACCCGTAATCCGCGGCCATTATTGCATTTAAACTTTAAAAACTTATTTTGAGATGCTCAAATTTTAAGGGATTTTTTTTATAGCCATTTGCACTGCCAATCATAAGATTTTTTTATGTTTGCAATGCTGTCAATAACTTCGGATTCGATTGATTGATTAAGATTTAATGCTTTATGCGGAGCATTTTGAATGTAAGCTAAGGCTTAATGTGATGCTCTAAACTTTATTTTCAGCTTTAAATAAAAACAAAAATGTTAAATAAATAAAAATAAGCTTTAAAGTTTATTTAAAGAGTTTACGAATTTGTGCTTGGATTTGCCTGTGACTTTCTTCACGCGCTCACTTGGTATTTTTCGCATCTCTAGAAATAAAAATTAATTTAAAAAATATAGCACGTTCTAGAAAATTCAACTGCTTTTATAAATTGCCATTAAATTTTTGTTCTGAAATATCTGATCAGCTGATTTTTTATTTCTCTCTTATGTAAAAACTGTTTAAATATGAAAAATATAGAAAGCGGGTTAAATTTATTACCTAAATATATTTTATAGCTTACCTGGCAGCCGTAGTTTTAAATTTTTCCCCACAAACACACTTTTAATTATTTTTTGTTATTATTATTTATATCCATTAATAAATTAAATTAAATACCACTGCGTTGTTACTTTTATTCGACCAGAAAATATTGAAATTGGCAACTCTGGATATAACCTGTTTTTCGGATATAAAAATAAATTTTTTTTTTTGTTAATCTATTTTTATTTGCAATCTGTCTGATGGCAATCAGCAAATTTTATGAGTAAAACAAAAAATTGCAGGATTGATTGTAATTCGCAAATGAAAAAATAACTTGCATTCAATAGATGCATTCTTTTCCTATCACATTGTTGAATCTGAAATAATCAAATTAAAATCAGACCATACTTTTTTAAATTTATTATAATCATTTATTATTATTATTTATTCCTTCTTTTTAGAAGCCACACTAAAATTAAGAAGAAATATAAAAATTAATATTATTTTTATTATTTTTTAGGAAATTAAATAAAAAAAAATCTTTCTCTTCTTATTACTCATCCGTCGCACCAAATTTTTTTTTAAATCGGTTGAACTTCAATTGTTATTGACGAAAACTAAAACGCATTAAAAAGTACGCTTATAATTCACAACTGTTTAAAGCTGTTTATAACTCAACAAGTTCTTTCAAAAATAGTTCTTTTGAGTTTTTTTTTAGTAGAACAGAATATTTTTATTACTGAAAATCAGTAAGACTTCAAACTGTTATTGACGAAATTTAATTTAAGTAACAATAAACTTATAATTCACAACTGATTTAAGTTTATAACTTAATATGTTCATTATTCAAAAGTTGTCTTGTTTTTTTAGTGCTTATTTTTATTACCAGAAACTTAGTTTTAAAGCCTTAATAAAATGGCGTCCTTCTTTGGTACGTTCACTTCCTTATTCGTTTGTCTAGTCGTCACTCCTTAATACCAGTCCTAAGACTCATATATAAGATTCTGTCTAACTATCGAGTATCAATAATATGTTGTATTGCAAAAAAAAAAAACGAGCCTCTCAGGTTTTTATCTCGAAAAAATCTTTAGATATTTGATAAAGACAACCAAATTTGTATGGCTTCAGAACAATAATAACTAGCTAGCTAATAGCTACATAAGTTTCAGAATAAGGTCCATCCTGTTCAGTGAGTTATCCTGAAGCACAAATCTGAGCTATTTTTTTTTATTTTATATTTTTATATTTCCTCTTGTATATGTAAAATTGAAAAATATCAAGTAGCGTAGGAGTAGTCAACGTCAATTTTGTTTTATTCAAAGGCCATCTTCAAAACATTACGAGTGGGATATGACTTTGTTCAATGTTCAAATGGTTTCCATAGATACCTTGAGTGTTAATCTTAATCCCTTGAGTGAATTTATATTTTGATAGCTCTGTCGTATGGTAACACAGAGCATATGGAATTCAATTTCGTTTTGGCTTGGGATTCATGCAGTTTCATCAGCTTTTAAAGTTTGCCCAGAGGTGTCCGGTTTTTTTAGTCAAAATATACCGCAAAATCGTAAAAAGCTGAATAAAAGTTGAAATGCAAAGAGGGTGTTATAAAATCCTTTACGAGGGCTGTTATTTATGTTTCTAGTCTAGATTAATTTCAAGCTTATTAGACTCCAATTGCTGCTTTCAACAAAAAGTTTGGTAATTTTTCAGCAGAAATTTAATTATACGAAGAACATTTTTTATGCTTTTTGAAAAGTATTATGAAAGGGAGAGGCCCAATGCTCATCAAGGAATTAAAGCAATAAAAGATTATCAAAAAGGAATACTTTAATTGTCTTACTTTGACTCTTGGCGATGAAGCATATTGCTGAGGTACCTTAAAAGACTGGATCAATGATTTCAATAGTGGCAGTCATTCGCACCAGGACCAGTAAAGTCAATACTATAGCACCCAAGGGTTAAGAAGTCTGACTCAATTTGGAGAATTGCTAAATACCTCCAAGGTACCTCAAAAACATTTACGATATCATGAGAGGTATATTGGATCTGCTTATAAGCTCGAATCAATACAGTAATCGACCGAATGAATTTTCCAAAATTAGCCAAAACCAAGGATTTAATACAGACTTCCATAGATTTTAAAACTGGTATTTGCCTTCAAGGATTGAACCAACGATTTCGATAAATCTTAGTATTAAAATATATGTCTCAAATACATATTAAAGTGGGTGAAATTGTGGGTTGCGAAAAACTTTTACAAGGTGCATCGCGATTTAGGTTTTAATGATCATTCCAAAAAACTTTTCCAAAAAAATCATAGCTCTAAAATAACTTTCGTACTGTCCAATTTTTCCAAAGAGATATTTTTGAAAAATCAAACTCGATATTGCGGTAATAAGGCAAAAGTCATTTATCTCTAGCCAAATGTGTATTCGACGGTTTTAAATGTCGATGAATCCATCTTTTGATTTATTTTCACTTTTGAGCGCCACCAGAGGGCGCTGTCGTGACCTTTTGTATATTCTATCACCCTTAAGAAAATTCCCGAAATTGTTGCGAAAATTAGGGATTGTTTGACTTTCTCGTAAAACAATGCCCATTTTAAAATTGCCCAATTACTTTGAGACCAGATTAAGCAAGTTCATAAATCTCTCAGGAATCCTTTCTTTTGCATAAGATAGTTTGTGAATTCTTTTAAAATGAGCATAGTATAAAATTTAAAATACTGGAACTATAGACAAGTAGCAAGTAGTCTCTTTAGACCAAATTTTAATCGTACCGGAAGACGGGAATACCGGGGTATTTAGCCCGGAACCGAAGTTTTGTAATAAGCCCGTAGACTTTAGCAAGGCATTGCACATTGAAATTCTACGACTAGAGAAGACAGGAGGCACGGAGTATTTAGCCCGGATCCGAAGATACTGAGATAGTTTCTGAGTTCTTTTAAAATGAGCATAGTAAAATTTTAAAATACTGGAATTATAGACAAGTAGCAAGTAGTCTCTTTCGACAAAATTTTAATCCTACCGAAAGACGGGAGGAACGGAGTATTTACCCCGGAACCGAAGTTTTCTAATAAGCCCGTAGATTTTAGCAAGGCAATACACATTGAAATTCTTGGACTAGAGAAGACAGGGGGCACGGAGTATTTAGCCCGGTTCCGAAGTTTTTTAATAAGCCCATAGATTTGAGCAAGGCACTAAACACTGAAATTATTCGACTATGGTACCCGTCCATTTATCTCGTTAACACTGAATCTCTTTAAAGGATTTTTTTGGAACATCTAATTAGTGCATCATCTGCTCTGGAGCTCTATCTAGACAGCTAATACCTACTTTCAGTTATGGATTTTCCGGTATTTCGCCTTTTTTTTTGTTTGAAGAATTTAGGCAAAGGGGTTACATTTTTCGAAGTAGTCACTTGGTATTGTGGAGTATAATTTAGAAAACAATAGAAGCATTTTCTTCTATGAGACTATACTAGAAACATAAATAGCAGCCCTCGTAAATGTATATGCAAGTTTATGGTTTATGGTTGCACCATAACGAATGATCGATTTAATAACATTCATCCAAATTATTTGCAAAAATTCCACAAAGTCATTCATTACTGCAACCAAATCTGCTTCCTAATCACCGAAACGTATATACATATATAGTATACCATGGTATATAGTTAACAACAAGTTTTCGGAAACCTTTTGTATCTGCAGCTTTATTGCACCCACTACCAACTAATCGAATAACTCAACCAATTGACTGACGGATTTACTGACTAATCCACCGTCTGCTAAAAACTAGTGCATACCATATATATGCATATATATATATATATGTACTTATATACATACTCGTACATACATAAAAATGTAAATGGAATGAGCGTGCGCTTTAACTTTGGCGCGTGCTTCTTGTTGCCTTTGCGTGTTGTATTCCCCAAGCGGGTTTCCACATCTGCTTCACGAAGTAATTTCAATTTCACTTGCTCAACTGGCTGCGATTTGAGCAAAGCGTTCCCCGGAACCCCAACAAGGTCCCCCAAAGCAGTGGGGCACATCGGCACAACATGCATTGGTGAAGCGATCGGCGTCTGACCAGACATAAAGCAGTCTGACGGTGTCTAAACAACATTTTTTAGTCATATACGGTCACAAGCTATGGGATGAGTTGCAGATCGTGACACGATACAAACTTGTATATTTTGCAACACTGTAAAAAACTTTGTGCTAAAATAGTTAATTCTAGAGTTGACTCGTCATATCGTAAAACGCAATTATTCAGCGCCGTTTTATTTTGTTCCCAGCTGTAAAATTATAATACATTAATTACTTGTCACGAAATGAGTGAAATTGATTAGTTATACAGAAAATGATCAGAGTCGTAACCAGAAGGTGCGTTGTGCTGATCAACTGACTTTAGGCGATTTTTAATCAAGTGAATTTATTCAGAAACGTTTCTTTGCATATACTAGCTTTAAATTTATGTATTATATAGTTCTTCAATTACTCGCTTGCGATGTTCAGGTAAAGAGCTCAGAAATCACGCTGATCACGGCTTAATAATAGACTCAATTTGCCTCAGTAGTTAAGGGTTCCACAGACGAAATTTGCCAAAGTGTTCTTAGACAAAGTGAGCTTATGTTTCTGTCAGAAATCACGCTGATCACGACAAAGTTAAGTCGAACTTCGCTATACCAAGTTTTTACGAATATATGTTATGTAGAAAATTCGTCAATCATAATTTCCTGTTTAGAAAGCTTTTTTGTGAAGTTAAGGAAAGTTAGATATAGCATATATGTCACTGTCACAAATCACGCCGATCACGACTTGCTTCAATCACGACTTAATATGGCTCAGTAGTTAGAAGTTCTAGGAGGAGGATATTATGTAGAAAATTCGTTAAACTTAAATGCAGTGTTCTTTAAAAAAAACTCTGTATAGAAAGCTCGTTGTAAAATAGCTCTTTATAGGGAATTCGACTCTACATATAAGGCACAGCTCAAATTTGAAAATTTCTTTAAATTTAAAAAAAAATTTCTTTAAAAAAATAAAAATGTAACTCTCAGCCCTTTACATTTTGTACCGCCATTTACTACGAAAGCGAAAGAACAACATTTTTAAAGTAAATAAACTTTATTGTATGCAAATAATTTTTTTCTGTTGAACCAAATTATGCAAATAAACATTTTATTATGCGAATGACCTTTTTCATTATGCCAATTTATAAAAAAATAATCCTGCTCTTTTCGCTACAAATGAAAGCAGCAAAAAATTGTGTTTCATAATAGCTCCTTTGTTTATTAAATTGGATTGGTACACATTTTGGCCATCCAAAAATAACAAAAAGAGCTTAAAGTGAATTATGTTCATTCTTGATTTTGGATAGTATTGAAAGCATGATTGATAAAAAAATAAACAATTTATTTAAAGAAAATAAGTAGCAGTCAGTCGTAGTTATTGTAATTTAATTGGCAAAAAATAATCGCTATTGATTAAACTAAAAATAAAAACAATTTAAGCCGCGCCAAATTACACTTAAATGAAAATACAAAAATATTTGTATATTAATCCCGAAAAAGCATTCATCATTATTGATTTTATCTAAAAAAATAATCCAAAAGTAACATCGGTCATTGTTGGTTTAAGTTAATATTGGCAAAAGAAAAAAATCGAAAAACATCGATCATGTCTGTTTGGCTAAAATTTGCTGAATAGGAAAATTTCCATGGAAAGTTTTATCAAAGTTTTAACTCTATAATGTTTATGTTTCTTAAACTTAAATGGTTCGAATATGTTGCTCGTATATACGAAGTGTGTTCAAAAAGAAAGGTGACTTTGTATTTTTAAGCAAAAATGTTTTATCGTTGTACTACTTTGACTCTTAAGGCAGAGAGATGAGACCATTTTTTTTTTGGAGCCTTCAAAACTTCACTTTTTAGGTCAAAAAATTTTAAAAAAGGGAATCAAAACCAGGCTATCTCTGTGACATAAATATTCGCATCATGGGCAGGCTCCAACTTGGAGCTAAATATATATATATATATATATATTATGGGCAATATATTAAAAAAATGGTTGAATCGGACTCAAAACTACTTCTCAACTAGTTCTTAAGAAACAAATTATACACTCATTTCGGACAGTCCGTATACAAGTTTTTAATAGCCCTGATTTAATCTCAGAAATAAGCTTAATGTTTGAAAAAAACATATTTTGTAGAATCGGACTCAAACGAAATTTTTTCCGGTAATTGTTTTTAAGTCCTTTGGAGCAAAATTGGGAATTTTGTTGTTATTTAAATATAGACTCTCAGCTGAAAAAATCGATGGTTTAGTGCTGCTAAAACGGCTACACTCTCTAGGGCTTTTTTTTATAAGCAGTTAATAACAACATTAAATTCCCAACTCTGACAGAGCTCTGTAACATAAATATCGTTAAATCTGAAAGAATTACCGATATCAAAGGCCACACTTAGCTACTTGCAGTCATCCGTACTCTTTAATCATAAATCTTTGCATATTTCAAGATCGCTACGATTTACGAGCCAACGCTCTAAATACGTTCCTAATCACGCTCACCTCACGCCCTCAGCAATTCTGTTTGATTTAATATCCCTTTAATATCATCCCAAACTTTCCGGCCTAATCCACGCTGAAATCTAGAGCAACTCCTAAACCGAAATCGTTCTACAATAAAAATAAATAAATATAAATAAATATATAAATATAAATTCCTTAAGGCCAATTATTATAGTCCGTGCTTTTTAAAATCTCTAGAAGAACACCCTGCACCCTAAGCCGCTGCTCGGGCTAATGCTCCTCTCTCATGCACGCCTCACGCACTCAGCCATTCCCGATTTTGGCTTCCTTGAAATCTCCAGCAATTCCATAACAGAAATCATTCTACAATAAAAACCATCAACTACAATATAACTTAAAGCCAATTATTATAGTCCGAACTTTTAAAAATCTCCAAAATAACCCTTAAATTTGCACAACAAAGCGCTGTTCGCGATCAATACTCCTCTTTCAAGCACACCTCACGCACTCAGCAATTTTATTAAATTTAGTATCACGTAATATTATCCAAAAATTTCGTATCTAGTCTACTTTAAAATAACCGGCAACCCCATAAGAAAAATCGTTCTTCAAAAATTATTTCAAACTCCATTTTTACTGAAAGCAGTTATTGCAATTAAAACTGTGCTTTTAAAAATCTCTAATCACTGCTCGCGATCAATGCTCCCCACGCTCACGCACGCCTCACGCACTCAGCACCAAACAGAATAAGTTGACGACGCTCTCTCAGCTTGGGGCGATTGTGCGCTCTCTCGCTTTGCGCTCTTCTGCATTTGTCGTCTTGGTGTCGCTCAATTTGCTTTAATTTCTTTTCTTTAACTTCTCTGCTCATTCGCTTGCGTTGCTCCGATATTAGTGGGCCGGTTTGTTGTTGCTGCAGTTGCTCAGATACTTCTCGGCGCTGTGCGCAACGGCTGCGTTACTGTCGCTGTACTGTGTTCGTTCGCCTTCACATTTGTATCTCACAGATTGTTTTATTTTAGTTTATTTTTTTTTTTTATTTTACTTTTTTGTTATTTGTAATTTTTGTATCGTATCGCGCTTTTGTGTCTGGTTCATTTGGCTTTCGGCTGTGCGCGAAATCAGTTTGACGTTTGCTTTGACAGGCAGCCGTCGCCGTCTCCGTCGTCGGTATCGGTCTCGGTCTGGGTCGGGACTCGCGCGAGTAGAGTACGCCGGTAGCTGGCAATAACAGCAAAAAATAAAAAAAAATAAAGTATAAAAATTATATATAAAAAATAATAAAGCAATAATAAAAAATCTAACGCCGTAAATAATACAGAAAATTGTAATTAATATGTGTGTGAGTAGTGAATGAAGTGAGTGAGAAGCAAAGAAAACGAATCAAGCGAACGAACGAACGGCTTGAGCAACAAACAAAATTTTTGTATCTCACAGATATTTGACGTTGTTATCGCGCAGCGGCCAGCGGCTGTGTGACGTCACAGGCGTTTGTGATTACTTTTTTATAGCTTATATACAGTTTAGTAGCTGCTGCTGCTGCGGCGGCAATGATCGGCATTGTTGTTGTTAGTGTTGCTGCTGCCGCGGCTGCTGCTGCATTTATTGTTACTTTTAATTTTAATATTTATATTTATTATTGTATATTTTATTGTAATAACAATAAGCGCAGCAGCTGCCGCGGCAGCGGTAATGTTGTCGCTGCCAAAGTCGACGGCGCTGTCAGTGGGCTCTGCCGCTGCCTCCGTGCTGTGAACGTGACCTCCGCGTATTAAAATAAATTCTAATTTGTGAAGAAAGAGCAAAATGTTATTGTTGTAGTTGTTATTTTAGTTGTTGTTCTTGTTGTTAAGATATTTCAAAAAAGTTTTTTTTTTGCTTATATACATACATACATGTAGGCTAGCTATATGCATGTATGTATGTATGTGGCGCCCGTTATTTATGTGTCCGTGTGCGTGTGTTTGTGTATCATTTAATATCTATAGTGCGATATAAATACATATTAAAAATTTAAACAAAACAAATTTTAAATTAAAAACACACAACCGTCACAACAGCAACAACAGCAACAGGCGCAATAATTATAACTACAACAACAAAAGCAGCGGCAATTAAATGAGACAAATTTTTGGTACGTCAACAGCCTACATATATGTATTATGTACATATACATACATATCTATATACATACTTCATTTTACATACACACACACACACATCTTTAGTGTTATAAATATGTTTACACTTTTGCATACACAATTTGTTTGCTGTCAAGTTCTTTTTTTTTTTTGTTTTTTTTGCCTTTAATTTGTTAGCATTTTTCAAGCCTTGTAAATTAACAGCACATAAAAAAAAAACAACCTACAATAAACTGTCCTTCGAAAAAATTCGGCATAAAAATTACTTATAATAAAAATTAAGTAATGTGTTTAAGGCGAGCGAATTCGTTTTTAGAATTTTTCATGCCGTTGGCGTTTTGCATATATTTTTTTTTATTTGTTTATTTGTGAACTTTTATAAGGTTATTGTGACCTTTTTGAGTTAAGAACTGAGTTCCGAAGTTTTGAAATAGTTTTTGCTCGTTTTCTCAAAATTTTAAGCTATTTAGCTGCTTAATCTGCCAAAATCGATATATTCCAAATATCTAAACCATCTTTATTTTAAGAAGTATTTACAAATATATAGAAAATATTTAAAGATAATCCACAATAGCTTATAAAAGAAGAGCATGCGCATAGGATGGGACTAACGGCAAGCGAATCATGCAGGATCTGCAGGGATCCGGAAGTCCCTGAGACCCTAGCACACGTACTCTGCGACTGCCCAGCCATCTCTAGACATCGTCTGACCACCCTAGGAGAACAAGCGTTTGTCGGTCTAGAAGAGGTGGCCAGGCTACACGTTGGGCGGCTACTTCATTTCGCTAAAAAAGTCAAATTTATACCGACCATCACTTTGCGTAACAACCTCAAATCTGGCACAGCTAAGGACCAAAAGGTCTATGCTAGGCTGCACTCTGTTGTGGCCGGCCAGTGTAACCTAACCTAACCTTATAAAAGATAAATTTGAAATTTTTATAGTTTAAAGATCTTATATCGCAATCTAGAACCTTTGCTTTATAATTTTACTTTAGATTAGTAACCCTCCTACAATTTAAAAATTACCCCAAAAAATATAATAATAATAAAAATGATAAGATAAATTTGAAATTTTTATAATTCAAGGATAATCTTATATCTCAATCTAGAACCTTTGCTTTATAATTTCACTTCAAATTGGCTGCCCTCCTACATTTTAAAAATTAGCAAAAAACATATTCCCAGAACCTCTTTAAAAAAACATTTTGATATTCATTGGGAATTGCGCCAAAATTTATTTATGCCAAGCAATAAATTAAAAAAATGTTTTTAAAAAGCCACACAAGATATTAAATTATTCTCAATGCCATTATATTTAAGCACAGTTTTTGACATTAAACTGTCAAGATTTGGCTGGCAAATTTTTTGACTTATGACCCAAACTAACTTAGCTTTTATGACTGAAAATTTCCAATTAACGAACTGTTAATGATTTTTATGGCCACCAAAAACATTTTAAAGTTTTGTGCCTAATTTTATCAAAAACAGCGGGTATTAGAAAATAGCCAAAAGCACCTTAAGGTCAAGATAAAAAAAAATCTATAAAATAATATGAAAATTAATGACTTAAATGACGAGAGGAAGTTTGGGAAAGGAACGCGGAAAGGTTTTTAAGTTAAAATTTGAAGACGTACGATATATATGTAAAGCTTTTCTGGAGCAGCTTTTTACTAAATTAAAGATGAATATTCGTTTCTATTGATGCCCTATGCTGGGAATTCAGGATAGCAGAAGAAGATTTGTTTTGATAATTAAGATAAAGCTAGACCTCGATTAATTTATTTTTAAACAAAGAATTAAAATTTGTATTCAAAAAAATTGTTATTATACGCAGCCGATATTTGTTGTCTGTTTGTAAAATAAAATATTCAGCCAAATATAGGAACTTCGCAAAGGTATTTGCTCACGCCTTCCAACTAAGGCAAATATTTGCTCCAAAGGTTCTTTGAGCAACCTCTATTGGCTTCTGAATTGGACAGCTATTGTCATTTGGATACTTTTGATGAGACCAAATAAATTTTGGCAAATATTTGATATAGTTGACCAAATATTTTATGCTTTTCCATTGTGTATTGCTATTTTTTGACGATAAGTTCTATTTTGTCTAAATTTTATTATGAATGCCCGGAAACAGTTATTTGCTCACGCTATCCAACTAAGGCAAATATTTGCTTTAAATGTTCTTTGGCAAACAAGTGGTAAAATATGAGCAATCCCTATTTGCTTCTTCATTGCAAACTGCCCAGATATTGTGCAAAATATATCTTTTTGAAAATTAGATTTGACCAAATAAATACTGGCAAAGATTTGCTTCAAATATTTGACATATGTGTTTGACCAAATATTTTACTCGTTACCAGGAATTACTTGTTTTAGGCAATAAGTTATATTTAGCCGAAAATTGTATTATTCATAGTCAAAAAACACTAGAGAAAAAAATTTTTTAGCCAAAATTCGGAACACTGGATCTTGCCCTGCTAGTCAAAATTATGCTTCTTGAGTTTGCGCACCTAAAAAAGTATGTGGGCTGAATGTCAAACAAATTTGATAAGACCAAATAAATACTGGCAAATATTTGCTGCAAATATTTAATATAATTGACCAAATAATTTACTCATTTCCAGGAATTTCTTGAATCGTGTATTGGTAGTTTTAGGCAACAAGTTCTATTTTGTTTGTTTTATTATTAATACTCGAAAAAACGAAATTCTTAAGCAGAATTTCGTTACCCTGGATCCGGCCCTGCTAGTCAAAATTATGCTTCTTAAGTTTGCGCACATCAAAATTTATGTGGGCTGATTGCCGGATAAAAAAAAAAAAACAAAATTTTTTATTTAGGCTCTACCAATCAACCCAAATCAAAATTGGGCATCCCGAGGTTTTAAACATAAAAAATTAATAGATCGAGGTGTGAAAGCAGTACAAAATTAGCCTTTTTATTTCCCCCTGCTAATCCAAATCAAAAATTATGCCATTTCAACTTTTGAGCATTCAAAATTATTTAGACTATATAAATATGTTATATACAGACTTATATTTAATATATACAAATTTATATTTAGGCGTCTTAGTCACATATTCCCATTAAAGATAACAATTTTAAAGAGTATCAAAAAGTTTTTAAAGTGTATCTAGTCTACTATCGCTTGTAGACTATATACATAACTGCTTCTGCCACTTATTTATGTACTTGCTGCCTGACTGGCTACTCTTACATATATCTTATAAGCATATATATAAGATACTTACCCACACATCCACGCATGGATAAAAAAGCGCTTAAAAGTTGGTGGCGTTGTCAAGTCGCATCATGTCTCGTGCAGCACATTCATGTCCGCCGACAGACAGACAGACAGACAGACAGACAGACAGACGGGCAAATAGACAGACAGACAGACAAACAGACAGTTGCGTGAGTCCATAGTAGTAGTAAAGAAAAAATAAAAGTAGAAACAAATAAAAGAAATAACACAAAATAACACTAAAAATATTGCCAACAATAAAGTTGCAATTTTGTGTACGCTGTCAACGTCGCTGCTGCTGTCGACGTCAACGTTAACGTCCTTGCCTGAGTAGCTGAGCAGCAATTGGCGTCTTTTTGTATACACTGTAATCAAAGGTTAAAAGGGTATTTTAAATTTGTAAGAACTACAAAAAATTTAGGCTTAGAAAAATTTTTTTGAAAAAGGAGGAGGAGATCGTCACTTAATAAATTTACATAAAATATATAATTTATTGTTGAAGCAGTAGTTATATATAGGGAAGTTCGACTGTTAAAAGTCGTAAAACTAGTCATAAATCTTATGGAGAATCATTTATTTTATATTCGTTTACGAAATGCATTTTTGATAGTAGTGCTTGTCTATAGTAAGACAGCTCATTTATTTTTAATTTTTATATTTTTATTGTAGAGGGTACAAGAAAGAACAATTTTAAATAAATTTAAAAAATAGAACGACGGTAAAAACCACTGACTCATATCACACAGATTCTTGGATTTACAATAATAATAATAAGCGTAAAAAAAAGGGAGCTCAAATAAAATTTAAAAACTAAATAGAAAAATAATAACTAAAAATAGAAAAAAAATTACGTTAGAAAACAAAAACGAAAAAGTCATCAATGGCCAAATAGGTGCATCAGAACATAGGATTAGTCATGGTTGCTCAAAGAGGCAATTCAAGATGACTTAAGATTTAATTAGCACTTTTTATAAAAATAAAATCTTGGCTTAAAAAAAAATTGCTTCTGTTTCTTTGTCTGTGTATGAGTGCATCCATTAACCTTTTACGCTTGTTTTTAAAATTTAAATTTTAATACTTACAATAGAATACAACTTTTAAAGCACTTTAAAAAAATGTATATATATGTTATTATAAATTACGCATCATCAAATTTTTATATATTTTTTTTTTTAAATATTTCAATAGTTAAAAAATGTTTTTTGCCTAAATCATGAGTTAATAAAAAAATATAAAATTTTTAAGAAATGTATCTTAAATCTCAAATTAAATTGATTGCAAAAGAAGGCGAAGAAGTGGAGACATTCTAAGGACATGATTTTTTTTAACAAAAATTATATAATTTTTCGAAAACTTTAAGTATAAAATAGTAATTTTTTATTAGAAAAATTATATAACTTTTCAAAAACTTCATATTTTTATAAATAATTCTGAAAAACATAAAAATGTGTTGTATCGAAAAATTGTATAAAATTAAAATAGAATAAAAAAAATTCAAGTAATAAAAAACCAAGTAAACAAACAATAATTTTTATTTTTTCGAACTTTAATATATATTTGTTTTAATCTTTAGGTAATAAATATATAAAGTGTTTTTAAAAAATTTTACCAAAAAAATTGAGTTGACTTATGTATAAATAACAAGATTTGTTCTTTTTTCGAACTTCAACATATTTTAAAATGTTCAGTTCCTTAAATATTTTAAAAATAAATATTTAAAAAGTTTTTTAAAAATGTTAACAAATACGATTGACTTATAATAACAATATTTTTTCTTTTTTCGAACTTCAAAATATTTAAAAAATGTTCATTTGCTCTTTATGTAATTCGAAAAAATTCGGTTACAAATTGTCGTTAGATACTTCTTAAATGTAATATCTCTGTTAATATAAATTGAAAGTAGCCAAGCTATAGCTTATTTGAAAGGTGACATTATAGGCTTTGTTTCGTTGAAAGGCATTATTAAAATCGCATTATTCTGGGAAAAGTTATGTACATTAAAAAATGACTACAAATTTTTAAGAATTTTTGTCATATTTTTTATTATAAAAAGGTAGAAAAATTATTGAAAAAATTTGTGAAACTTACGGAGACGATGCTGTAACTGAAAACGGCAGCGAAGTGATTTGCTCGCTTTCGATCAGATAAGTAATGCTGTGTATCTGGTGTGATTTTAAAGGGATTGATCATTATGAGCTTCTAATACAACCTGGTCAGACGATTGATTCTGTTCTACTGGCAACAATTAGCTATTATTATTATTATAGATTCGAACAAGCAATTCAAGTAAAGCGGCCAAAATTGGCCAACAAAAAACACAAACTTTGATGAGGCGTCAGAAGCAGGAGAACTAAGCTGGAAAGTTTTGATGAATCCTACATAAAGCCCGGACCTTGTACCTTAGTATTTGTTTCGATTTCTGTAGAAGTCTCTTAATGGTGTAAATTTATATTCCGTGGAAGCCTGCAAAACACACTTGGATCAGGTTTTCGCTTATAAAATGAAGAGCTCTGTAGATATGGAATTATGTTTTCAGTCCTAACATAAAAAGTTTGTTAAATATCTTCATAAAAAAATTGAGTTGCTATAACTTAAAAAGTTACAGCTACGAGTTTCTATTCTAAATACAAGATTTTAATCTTATGTTTCGAAAACTTGAAGTATATTCAATTCCCTCCTAAAAAATGTATTTATCAATAACCCTGATAAATATGAATTTTTAAACTGTGTAATATAATTTTCGTAAGCAAATTATGGACATCAAAGTTCAGGTCACAATTTGTATTTAATTTAAAAAAAAGGACATATTAAAAGATTTCAGAATTTGAACAAATTTTTTTCGAATTACCGACGAATTTTCAACTAAATTTTCTAGGTTGAGAGAAGAAGCGGGTTAAAATCGAATAACAATGTGATAATTGGGCTTCTACCCCTATATAAAGAGTGTTATAGTATATGGAAGAGCTTCAGATATGTAAATATAACAAAAAATGCATGAATTAGAACGTTTTAAAGTCTTCCAGCGCCTTAAAAAACATGCAAACGTAGCGCTAATCTATAAACATTTTGAACGATAGGTGGCGCTAACTTGATGATCGTTGCGTAGCGTTTGCATGGTTTTGAAGGAGCGAGAAAACTTTAAAGCGTTTCAACTTGGAAACTTCTAAAGATATCTACATGATTTTATTTATTTTTTAGAGATCTACAGTTTTTTGATACACAAAATGGCAAGGAGGTGTTCAAAAATAGAAAAAACAGCTTTTTAGTAACTTTGTAGAGCCCTAACGCCTGAAATACGAACTTCTAGGTATCCAATTCATTACAAATAAAATTTTAAATTCAATTTTGAACCTTTTTTGACTTACAAATTTGTATGTACGACTTATTGAATTCGAGATAAATGAGCTCAAACATATGTCAAAATAACGGAAGGGGGGAGAAGGTCACCAACTGGGTTTAAGACTTTTTGGATGGTCCTTAATAGATTAAGCAAGGGAAGTTCCAGCATGCAATTTTTTCCTGGTCAACCCCATTTTTTGTATATTTTTACTGTACTAATAAGGGTGCAGGGTATTTGCAAGTCGTGCCATCCCGCTTCCAACCAACCCACTTGTTGTTTTTTCGCCATTGTCGCGCCCAATGGACAGGCTCGTCGTACCATCCAAACTGACCCATTTTGTTGATTATCTAATAACTGATTTTTATATTTTCTACTTTTTGGTCTTTCGTGCTCACTATCTATTTGTCTGAGTGTTAGTATGTATCTGTGTGTGTGTTTAGGGCGCGTTTGCTTTAATTAATGCTCAATTTTAACTGTTTATTAAAATTGAAATTATTTATTTAGACATTGGCATGTGTGCTGTTGACGGTGTTGCTATCTAATTGTGAGGCCATTGTAGCGCCCATTGTTGTTGTTGTTGTTGTTGTTGCTATTTTATTTAGTTAACAATAAAACATTGAAAATAGAAATACGAAAAAACAATAATAAAAGTGAGTTGCTTTTGCGCATACTGATTTTCCGAGCAGCTACTCTTAACAACTAACTATCTATCAACTGTTATGTAAGCATGCAACCAGCCTCATTGTGCATATTAAATATGGCCCCACACACACGCACACACTCACACACACACGCACACTCACTCATATATCTTACTTTATACGAATGTATCTAGATAGTTAGATTGCCTTTACGTATACTTAATGCTATGCTTTATTGAAAGCAAACCAAAAAAAAAAATACTAAAAAACAGAGAAAAATGAAAAATATGTCACAATGTATGCGCGATTTATTGTATTGTCAACTGCTTAACATTTAACGTTGATGGCCCCCAATGGCGTACCAACTAACTGACCAGTCTGACAGACGGACAGTCGGACGGACAGACAAACCCTGGAACAGACGACTGAGTGAGATACAGAGACTATCTGACTAACTGACTAACTGTCTAACCGAGCAAACTGTCGCGACAAACTGACAGTATTATATTCTGTTTTGTATCTTTATCTGACAGCCTTAAACTGGCATTTCGCAAAACGCAAATTGACAAAATTGCAAACTCTTTCAAATGTATGCCATGCATACCAAGTACATACAGTGTGCACTCAATAAAAGCGACAAAAACAGACGACAGCTCGCGTAGTCGCATGCAAATTAGCAATCTGGCAAACAGGATTAATTTATTCTATTTATTATAAATGCAATTACGGCCAAAAATCTTTTGGCTTGTGAATGTATCTTGTCACGTGCAGAACGGCAAAGAATCTTAAAATGTGACGAATAAATAAACTCGTTTTATTATGATTTGAAAATTAATGCAACACTAGAAATTTATTCTGGCTGCCCAAATGAACGCTGCACTTATTATTTTTTTTGTTATACTTTTTATAAACATAAAAGAGAGACCGTCAGAAATCTGATTGAGAACTAAGATAATGTTGTCAATCTAACGAGTTCCTCATGATCCCCAAAATTACTACGGACGTAGAAATCAAGGTCAGATCCCAAAGTAGCTGTTGATTTCCAAACCTTTTTTCAAATAAAAATGGAATGAGTTCGGAAATCCAGCATTTTCCGCAAAAATTCACAGCCAGAATTTTAATATGATCCAAAAATCACCGCGTGACCTGAAATTATTGGCAGCACGAAAAATTTTGTTCATCTAGTAGATTTGAAATCAGGTCGTAAAGAATTTTAAAATGTGCGAATTTTTTTATTTTAAATATTTAATTTGATATTGGTTTCGTTGGAGCATTACCAATTGTTTAAAGACTTAGTTAGATTAAAAATTAAAAAATAATTTTAATAAAATAAAATTTTAAACTAAAAACTGGTTTCGATTAGCGGCATTAAAATATTTCTAACATTCAGTTTCAACTTTTTTTAAATGTAAAAAAAACATAGATATATATTAAAGATAATTTTTAATTACTGAATCTTTAATATCTTAACTAAAATTTGATATTGAGTTTAAAATTTTAGCTAAAAAAGATACTGAAATCTTAATACCAATAAGTTGGCTCAAAAATTTTTCATTTAAAAACTAAGTTAAAAAAGCTGATGTATTGTAATAATATATTTTTTATATCTATTTTTCTTTTTTTAATTTAATTTTTAACGAAATTTTTTAAAAACTAATTGGGTACAAAAAGCATCTGAAAAATATTAATTAAATAATATATAAAAAAATTTAGTGCTCACTTTTTAAAATTAAAAAAAATAAATAAATATATATATAAACAATTTGTTAATGCTGAATTTTAATATCAAGACTAAAAATCAATTATTTGGTTTCTTTTTTAAAATTTTATAAAAAAATATATTTTTAAAAATTGTACTTTTATTTTGTTTTTAATTTGAAAAATTTGGGTAACTTTCACTTAAAAATTTTGATAAATTGACTATCGAAACATTTTTTAGTACAAATTTTTTTGAAACCTTAAAAATATATTTAGTTTTTTTTTAATTTGCTAAATGTTCTTACTTTGGCCCAAAAAGCTGCGGAAATATATTAAAACCTTTTTGAAAAAAATTTATAAAAAATATATTTAAATTTTTTTACTTAAAAATGCCAAAGAGTTTGTCCAAAAAGCTGCTGGAAATTATTAAAACATTTTTATATGAAAATTTAAAAAAAAAAATCATTTAAAAAATTTTATTTTGAATTTAAAAAAATTTTTTAACTTTTCCTTAAAATATTTTATGCTATAAAATTGGCTAAAAAAGTCGCTGGAATATATTGAAACATTTTTTGCCAAAGTTACAAAAAATATTTATAAAATTTTTAATTTTTTTTTTAGTTTTACAAAATTAGCTAAATTCCACTTAAAAATATGTATGCCTAAAATTGGCTCAAAAAGATGCTGGAAAATATTAATTCAAATTTTAGTAACAATTTTTTAGAAGTTAAAAAATATATTTTTAAATTTTTCAGTTTTGAGCTTTTTTTTAATTTTACAAAACTAACTGACATTAAAAAATTTGTTTGCCAAAAAGTTGGCTCAAAGGCTGCTGGAATATATTGAAACATTTTTTGTTAAAATTTTTATATTATAATTTAATTAATATATTTTTAAAATTTCGGCTCCAAACCTTTTTATTTGAATTTTGCTAAATTTTCTAATTTTCGCTCAAAAATTTGTTTGGCAAAAAGTTGGTTGAAAATGCTGCTGGAAAATATTGAAATTTTTTTTTTAAATTAATTTATTTATTTTTAATTCTACGAATTTTTTTAACTTTCAATCAAAAGTGTTTATGCTAAAAGGTTGGCTGAAAAAGCTGCTGCGATATTTGAAACGTTTTTAGAAAACAATTTTTTTTTCAAAGTTAAATTAATCCTCATTAAAAAATTATTTTTTTGGAATATTCTAAAGTAAAATTTACAAATATGATACAAACAAAAGTCTCACAAAATGGGTAAGGAGTTAATTGCTACATTAATTAATGATAGCGACTAGGGCACGATCAAGACATGTCATCAGTCGTTATAATTGGCATAGGAAAACTGAAAAATTTTCATAAATCACAATTTTTTGAGTGAAGTGGAGAAATACTAGTATTTTGAACCACATTGGATTTGATAATGATAGAAGATTTGCACAACATTTTTGCATCTCAATTAGGCAAAATTGCGTATACGTAATTTTTTGGGGAAAATTAAAAATTTCCAAAATTCCCAATTTCGGAGTACAGTCGATAAGTGCTTATATTATTATTATTGGAAACTGAATGGATTCGATATTGATTAAACATTTCAAAATCATTTTTGCATACCAATCGTAGCTTAACATCCCTATTGGGCAACATTACGTATACGTAACTTTTATTAAAAATTGCTTTTATATTTTGATTGATTATAAACAAGTTGTATGACTCACAGATCTGAGCCTGTCCTCGTTCTTGGGTAAACTGTGGATTTCTTTAAGAATAATGAGGCTCCACATGTTGACATATGCAGTAGGAGAATACGAGATTTTTTATATTTAAATTAACTGGATTTTATTGCTACATGAAGTATAAATACTCTTCATGCAGCCATTAATCGTTATCAGCGTACGTGGGTTACATATTTTAAACAAATTTTTGTACAAGGTTTCCAGCATTTCTTAACACTGAAATAAACATTTCAGCATACTATATATTATATTTAATTATAAAACCATAATCACGAGTATTCGTAGTAAATTATTTCTGCACATAATATCTCTTAATGCTTTTAACTAAACGAGAACAACAAACTAATTGATAAAACTCGACAGCTTTGATTAATTCGTCAGCTGCTTTGACAATTCGATATAAGTCATGGTTCCCGAACATAATTTCACTGATTAGAAAGTCCCTTTACATTATCCATGAACAATTAGTTTATGTGAAATTTGAACCCCAACTTTTACAGAATACTATTACAGATTTCATTCGAATAATTGTAATCGATATCTTCTCATGTTCAAAGCAACTTCAAAGCCTACTGCATCGTCATATGTCTGGCATTTTGTATGCCACAAATAGAAATCGCAACAATCGAAAAAAGAATCATTGCAATATTCGAATTTCAAACACATTTTGCAAAAACAAACAATTAAATTTCAAAAGCAGATGCAAAACATCCGCTTGTAAAAACTATCAGATACAGATACAGATATTTTTGCAAAATGCGTTTGCCATGCGATTCTTTTACGAGGGTATAAAACTGCCTATAAACAAGTACATATATACTATATGGATTGTACATATCTTATATGCATATAAGCGTACAACAAATACAATACTTGTTTATGGTTGCCCATATATGCTGGAATGTACATCAAATGGAAATGTACAAATCGTATTGAAATACATGTTTAGATATAATCGTAGAATTGTTAAGAAGTTTGTTACCTGGTATGGGGAATTGGGCATACCAACTGTAGGGAATAGTTGACGGATAAAAAGGAATATATTTGACTCAAACTTTCTTTACAAAATTTAATATATAAAATTTAAATGATTTTCTGGCCAAATTGGATTAAGTAAATCGTTTTATATGCAACATTTCATATCAAATAGATCTAAAAATTCTTTCGAATCACTTTTCGTTCTTATTTAAATTTAAAACAATAATTTTCGAAATAAAAATATACATACTATAAATTTTTCTTTAAGTTTTTGCCAAAATTATTTAAAATTGGTATAAAAAAAATTATTTTAAAATTGTAAATATTATTGGGACCTTGAATTAATTTCCGGACTTTTTTTTTCTGAGTGCATGCATCAAACGCATCAATTGGAGTCGGTAACGGTCCCCTGTGATCGTTTCATTCGGTTTCATCAATTCGTAAAAGATTACACCACGTTGGTCCCACCAAAAACAGAGCATGAGCTTAGATCCATGAATATTTGGCTTCGCCATTGATGTTGACATACTGACCGGCTTACCCCATGACTTTTTGGGGATTGTCGTAATGGATCCCATTTTAATCGCCAGTAACAATACGATGCAAAAAACCTTTCCTTTTCTGTCGTTGAAGCAGCTGTTCACATGAGAAAAAACGGAGCTCAACGTCCCTCGGCTTCAACTCTTATAGAACCCAATTTGCTTGCTTTTGTATCATTCCCAAGGCCTTTAAACGTTTGGAAACGGTTGATTCATCGACATTTAATGTTTCTGCCGACATTTTGAGCGTTTGACACGAATCTTCATCGAGTAATGTCTCCAATGCTTCATCCTCAATACTTTTCGACTGCCCCGGACGCTCTTTGTCTTTTATACATCAAAATCAGCCACTTTTAAGCCGTTGAAACCATTCAAAGACACTGTGTTCTTGATAGGGAATATTCCCCATTAACTTCCACGAGCAAACGATGACTTTCGGGGGCGGTTTTCTTTGCGAAAATGTGTCCCAACAAAACTTCCCGCAAATGCTGTTTTTTTCGCCAATTTTAAAAACTTTCCATCATTAAAAAAAATTTGATATTGCATAAGCAAACGAAATAATTTTAACTGATTCTGACAGCTTTTGAATGTATCTTTCAAATGACGTGTGTGTTATTGATATTTTTCCACTGTATACGTCAATGGCGACATCCATTGTTGGAGTCCGGAAATTAATTCTAGGTCCCAATAATATATGAATTCTAAAATTTTAACAAAAAAAATGGTTTGAACAATATTATTAAAAATTACATTGTTTTTATAAAATCAGTAGTAACTAATAATAATAATAAATATGTAAATATATAGTTATACTAGTGGGCCCGGCAGACTTTGTCCCGCCCAAACTTTTTAAATACTCCTAAACTAAATAAAAATTGTAAGATTCTCTATGTAGTTAGCTTAGATTGATAATTAATTTGATTCGTTGCATTTCTTCTGAAAAACCTCCGTATTGACAACCTCTAACACACGCAAAAATCAGATTTGAAATTCATCGACGCGTTCATGAGAACACCCGTAACACGCGAAACATAAGTTTCTTTTATATATGTATAACAAAAACAATTAACTAAAAAACATTAGTTGATCTGGCAATGTACACAATTCCACACTATAAAAAAAATACAAAAAAATTTGTCCAAAAATTAATAAAAAAAAAAATGTTAGAGGTGGCAACCCTTATCACTTAGTGGTATGAAAAATAGATGTGGGACTTATGTCAGACTTACCCATGGGCACACAAAGTTTCATGAGAATCGGTCCAACCGTTTCGGAGGAGTATGGTAACTAACATTGTGACACGAGAATTTTATATATAAGATTTATTATATTATTTCAAAATTAAAAATGTTTAAAAAAAAAAAATTTCCAAAAAATTTGCTTTTAAAAGCAAACAATATTGTTTTAATATAAAAGAAATATATATTTTTTTATATTATTTTCTACCTAAATATAAACAAAAAATTGTTTGTAAAAATATTGCTCTAAACTCGAAAAAAAAGAATCTAATAAATTTTTTTAACAATTATATTGATTTTATATAATAAATAATTGTAATAGTAATATCATTATTTTTAATTTTGTGTATAATATTAAACTTAAAAACATTTAAAAAAAAAATATTTGTAAAAATAATAATAAAATAATTTTAATATTTCAATTTTAGCAGCGAAAAAATTTTGTCTAAAATAATTTATTAAAAAATAAATTTTTTTAAGTTTAAATTAAAGTACAATGTTGCTGAACTCGAAATATGTAAATAATATGTATATAGAATTTTATATTATCTTTAATTTTGTACATAATTTCAAACTTAAAAACCTTTTTTAAAAAAATTATTAGTAAATTATTAATATTTCAATTTTAATAGCTAAAAAAATTGTTCAAATAATTTATTTAAAAATAAATTTTTTAAATTTGAATTAAAATGCAATATTTTCGAGCCCGTTTTTCTAAGCTACAAAATATCATATATTGAAAAACAAACAAAGAATAAATTTAAACAATTTTGTTTATATCAAAAATATGTTGTGTATGTTAAAAAAAATTTATTTAATCATTTATTAAAAATACATTTTTTCTACTTTAATTTAAGTGCAGTATTTCTGAGCTCTGTTTTCCGAGCTACGACAAATCATATATTAATAAAAACAAGCAAAGGATTTAATTAAGCAATTTGTTTTAATTATTTTCGTTTTAAACATACATACATTTTTTTTTAAACATAAAGTTAATTTTTTTAAATCAGAATTGTTGTGCACACTTAATAATTTAAGTAATGTTTCATATATTTTAAACTCTTTTTTAATTTAGGCTGAGCATTTTTTTGTTCTTCACATAAATTTAATGAATTTATGTGAATTATGAATTCACACGCATTTCACATTTGAACGAAAAAAGTGAAAAATATAAATTAAGTGAAGTGTCAGAAATCTGGTTTAAATTATTTTTTTTTATAATTTGCTGCCTCAAACGCATTCTAGTTAAAAATTAATTAAAAAATATTGCTAAAGCGAAAGTCACTGCCAAAACCACATCATCTGCAGATTTTCCCCTAGCCATTTTTTTTTCTCAAATCAATCTGCAAATAGAGCCCATGAAATCAAAACTAAAATAAATGTTAATATTTCACGGATTCGGCTGATAAATAATCAGCGGATTGTCCGTATTTGTTGGCCAGGCAACTTTATATATCTTTCAGGATATTAATATTTTTAATAATCGATACAACATATGTGCGAATTTATTTCACAAGTTAAAGTTACTAAATAGATATAGAAATCTGTCAGATTACACTCAACCAAACTCATCTGCAAAGTTCAAATGTGCAACTCCTCAAACTCGTTGGAATTTCTCAAAGTTTATCGGAAAAACTTGAACATAAGTTTCTCAAGGGTATCGAAAGTTGTTGTATGTCTTAAATTTTGTTTTCAATTTTGTTTTTTATATTTTGTTTTTATAGTATGAAATATGCTGATGATGTTATTATACAAATATCAAGCCATACATATACTGATAAAAGCGCACACTCACTTCACAGATACATACACACACACACACACACACACACACACTCAGTCAGTCTCGCACCCACACAGACACACACCCACGCGGAAGCACCTGCAATAATAATACGTATACGCAAGACGTGCAAAGAATTCAATGTATGTAGTTAGCTGCCAAAAGCCACTCTCAAGGTGTTTGCATCTGTATGCGTGTGTATCTGTGTATGTTGAAGCTACGCTGGGGTCTTGTCAAGGTGTTGGTTGTACCCCTCAGTATTTTATGAGCCCCCAACGTTAATAGAATTTGGCATTGATGCGATTAGGTGTGCAATTTTTTAGTTGCATACCGTCAGGCGTTATATGTCAGATGTTGGTTGTCAGTTGTTGGATGTTGTTTCTTCTCAACTTGCAGCTTACAGCAGCAGCTCATCAACATCCTGAGCAAAATGGCGTGATAAAATAATAAATAAAATAATAATAAAAAAAATATGAATTATTGTAAGGCGAGGAAGGGCGGGCGGCTGTGCAGAGAAAGCAAATGATGTCGTTATTTATTAAATGCCAGCGCAAGGTGAACAGCAAAATGATTTTTTTCTTGCTGTTGTTGTTTTTGTTTTTCTTTTAAATCCGCTGCCAGGGCTAAAAATACATAAATTGTTTAAACAAACACACAGTGAGAAAAAAAGAAGAATGATCATTTATACCATCATACTTATAGTTCTATATGTATATAGAACTGTGCGAGTATGTTTGTTTATATAGTATATGGCATTGCCTGTTGGCCATTGTCTTGATGTGGATGTGGATACTGGCTGTCTGAATGTCAGTCCATTTCTTGTCTTGTTGTGACGCCTTTGTTTTTGAGTCAACAATTTAACAACAGAGACCTCCAACCAGGCAGTCAGTTCGTCGGTCCGTCCGTCGGTCGGTCGCTCCTTCAATTCTTCAGTTTTGCAGTCATTTAGTCTTTCAGTTAGTCATTTGGTCATACTGGCAAGTGCACTGAGAAAAACAAAGAGAACGGTCTTACTTACGTTTTAAAATCATCAGATAAAATCTCGGATTGCTTTTTAAAACACTTAAAAATTAAGAATAACTCTCAACATGCTAATTATATTGGAACACAAGCTCCATTGGATTATTATTATATTCTCAGAGGGACTCCGCTCCCTGCATAATGTATATATCTTAGGCGTGGATATGATAACAATTTCAATATAATTTCTAGCCTTACCGGCATTAATTCAATGACGATTGTTTTCGCCTCTTTTTTTAAATTCTCAAAAATATAAATTTTACGAATTTGTAAATCGAGTTGTTGTAATAAAATAAATAAATAAAAATCCCCATTCAAAGTCGCCATTTCTGTCATTCTGATTCTTCGGAATGAAGTATCCATAACAATGACAAGACTTCTTTAATCCTTCAAAAGGGTTACATACAAGTTCTTAGTCGATTTCATAAAATTAAACTTTCCACAAAAAAACTTTGACACACAATTTTGTTCACTTGGGTCTCGAATTATCCGAATTCGTTCCTTAATGCTCCTCTGGAACTGACCATTTGGATTACGCCTTCATTAGTTAAAAAATCAAGTCATCATCGAATTTAAAAGTATCGGCTTTACCATTACGTCTCAGTTTAAAACTTATTTTGAATTTTTAAACTTCATACCGACCTTTCAAAAGAAAAATTTAATTTTCACATCAACTCAGTTTATTTCGAGAGTCAAAAATGAAAAAAAAAGTTTTAAAGTTTCATTAATAAAATTCACAAATTATAATAATTCATTTAAAAAATAGAAATTTAACAATTTTTTTAAAGATACATCGAAATGATCTGCCATATTTGAAATATTATATTTTTTATTTTTTTTCTTTAAATGTAAACAAATTTTTAAATAAAATTTTAGAAATATAAATTTTAAATGAATTAATCAATTAACTTAACATAAATAAAAAAATATATGTGAAATTAGAAAAACTCAATTTCTTTTTTTAAACTTATACAATTTTTTATCAAAATTTTAGAAATATAAAATTTTTGGCCAAATTGGCAAATTTTTAAAAATATTTCAATTTTTTTTTAAATGCTATAAAATTGATTATTAAAATTTTAGAAATATAAATTTTAAACGAATTAATAACAATTCCTTTTAATATCGATATTATATAATATAATACATTATAGAGAAATTAGAAAAATGTCACTTTATTTATTTTTTTATGCATTTTTTCCAATTAAAATCTTAAAAATATAAATTTTTTAAGAAATACAAATTTACTTAAAGATAAATCGAAAAATTATTGCAAAATTAGAAAAACTGATTTGTCGATCGATTTAGTATAATAAAATTTTGAAAGAAATGTAAAAAAAAAATAACAAAAATCTAAAAATTACAAAAATATAATATAATATATTTTTTGTATACCTTTTTTTTATTAAAATCTTAAAAATATCAGTTTTGAAAGAAATAATAAATATGTATTTCAAGTTAAATAGAAAAATTATTGCAAAATTATAAAAGAAAAATTACTTCTTATTTTTTATTCAAAATTGATCGTATTTTTTATTAAAATTGAGCCAAGTTTTAACGTCGATTATTCGCTCTTTGATAGTACGGTCAAATTTTAAAAAAAATAATAATAATTCTTTTAAGAATAAATCGAAAAATTATATCAAAATTGGAAAAATGTATCTCAAACTATTTTTCTTTATACATTTTTTTATTAAAACATTAGAAATATAAAATTAAAAAGAAATAAAATACTTCGAAATTAGAAAATGTACATTTTATCCTTTATTCAAAATTTGTTAAAGTATTTATTAAAATTGAGTTAAATTTTAACGTCGATTATTCCCAATTTGATGATCAAATTTTGAAAGACATAATTAAAGCTTATTTAAAGAAAAATCGAAAAACTATTGCGAAATTAGAAAAAATAATTTTGAATATTTACTAAATTTTTTATTACAACTGAGTTAAATTTTAACGTAGAATATTCCCGCTTTGATAGTATTACCAAATTAAATGTTCTTAATGGACACAGTTTTATGCCTTAATTTAATTTTGTTTTCTTTAATTTGTTATAATGTGTGAGATCTTAATATTTAAAATACATTTAGATATACAGGCTTAGCCTTTTCTGCTTAGACAATCAAAATAAAAAATAAATCAAAATTTTTAATTTAATTTTGTGGAAAAAAATAATAAAAAAAACCGCTGAATTATTAAACCAAAAGTAGCCGAAAGATAAATAAAAATAAATCAGTGTGAGCAGTAATGTTTGAGTTAGATCCCACAACCAAAATCCATCATAATCTTTCGTTCAGAAACATTAATAAAAATCACGAATTTTTATAAAAAATAGTTTCCAAACTTTTTTATAAATCTCAAAATCTCTCCAAATCGTTTGATATTAGCGAAATGGAACGTATATTCAATATATTTAAGTCTCAATATACCGATTATATGTTGAGTTTCTCCTGTACTGACCCATGCGCTGCAATCAATTTCTCTCAGTGCAGTGTGCTCTTCAAGAGAGTCAGCAAACCGGGCAGCTGTTGGTGGACCCTTCAGTGGCGTGTGCGTGACTTAAGCATTGTCTGGTTTTGCTTACTCGGTCGGGCGACAAGTGCCACTAAATGGTGCTCACGATTGTCACTGAGCTTCCTTTTACCAAGTCAATCAATGCTAATATGTGACGCATATAGTACCCTATATATATGGACTACACCCTTACTGTAGTATTCCTTACAGTGCAAAATCCTCTGTCCCTCTGTCGGTTGACTCATGGCCCCTGCTGAATATGAAGCGACTTTGTTTGCATGTTCCAATTTTTGAAATAGGTCGCTTAGTTTTTATTTCCCTTTGGCTAATCTAAAGTGTTTTGTGCCCATATCAGTTTGCATTCGTTGAAGTTTTATCTAAATATTTAAAATTGGTTTCATGCCGCTGATGAGGCATACAATAAGTCTATATCATAAGTATTGTAGTATATATATATACCGTCAATAGTATAGTCTGGTATTTAGTATTTGGTATTTCTATTTGTTGTCGCAGATAAAAAGGCCAAAGGCGTCACAGCGACGTCATGCGACACCCAATTGGGTGGCCCCCAAGACGACAGTGGAGCTAAAGAGCGCAACCAAAAAGAAAAAGAAAACCTTTAAACAAAAAACACAAACAAGTCCGAAAAAATACGAACCCCCTGAAGTCAAATGTTTGATACGTGCCGGCAAGGGTCACTTGCGCATTTCGGTTCAGTTTCTTGCCTATCAAATTTCGTTGTCATATGAAGAAAAAAGCAAAACTCGAAAAAGAACAACAAAAAATGGGTGAAAAAAAAACGAAGGAAAAGAAAACTTTTGTACTTGGGTCCAAACGCATGGGACAATTTATTTTTGGTGGGATTACTTATGATGATCATGTTTTATGCAAGTTCATCACGTAGTCTAAAGGCAAGTTACAAGTTTATGTCTTACCTTGACTTCAATATAATCATTGCCATATTGTGTACCCCCATCATATATTGACCATTTATGAATTCGTAAAAAATGTTAATATTGTTTTGAGTTTTTATGAATTTTGCAAGACAACAAACATAAATGTGATTGTTTTTATTAATTGGATGGGTTAATATATAAAATAAACAAAAAATATATAAAATACATTGAGCGGAAGGTTAGGACCTGGGGGCTTAAGGACAGGTGCAGCCAAACAAATCCAATGAGCCAAGTGCCAAAGCCAAACAATGCTGTTTTAAAAATTAATAAGAACTCGAAAAATGTGACTGAGAATATGTTTGATAGCAAGTAGTAAGAAAAGGGTTCAACTTCGGCCCTTGTTCCAAATTTTGATCTGTTTGGCTGTGATTTTTTACTCAACAAAAATTATTAAGTACAGTTTTTTTTTGTATTTATTAAAAATTGTATAGTATTTTATATTATTATTTTATATTTAAAGTTTTTTTTTTGTGTCTACATAAAATTCCTTAGTATTTTTTCTCTTTTTGTTGCTCACACCACATACGTTTCTATTCATTGTGACCGCTAGATGGCGCAAGTAAGTAATTGTCGCGAGATGACGCTAACACGTTTTTGCAAGTTATTGACCTTGCAATCAGGGCCGTAAAGAGAATATCCGGGCCACGGTCAATTTTTCTGAATTCAGAAAATACGTATAATTACTGAGAAGAGCGAGATCAACATAAAAAAAGTATAGAGAGGATTTCTGAGTAGAATTGATAATTTGATAAAATCATAATAAAGCATTTCATAAAACTCCAATGCAGATAACATACACTTTTGAATCGCTAGATTATGTTGTATCATCGCAGTCACGGTGATCGCATCCGATATGGTTAAACAAAAAAGCATGTTGCGGAGCTCTGGTAGAGTGATATTTTACTATGTTTTTTAAGCAAAAAACTTCGAGAATGACTTTGAGTCCGGGGCCCAGGGGAAAAAGCCCTCACTCCTCGACAGACCTGCTTAATAAATAATAAATATAAATTTGTAATATCATTTACTGTCCAAAATGAAATATGCCTTATCTTTTAGAAATTTAGTTAGGGAATTCTCCTTTCTAATTTATTTTCATAACAGCTGAGGGACTTACTTCATGCTTACTTTACGCATTTTATTGCACGGTCTTTTCTGGCACGTAACTACCGCTAAAAATAACATAACTTATTATATATTATTATAGTAGCTGTCGTTAGATGGCGTTAACAAGACGTTTCAATATTTCTTTGCGGTTATTTGTACTATGTGGAATGATGAGAGATATGAGTAACCAGTGAAGCTTCATATTATAGTATATTTAAAATAAATCACAAAACAAGATATTGGGGAAATACATCTCTGAAGCATCTGTTGTTTAATCTTCTATTGGAAATTGTCATGGAAGGGATTTTAGTTAGGAAATTTTCCTTTCTTATTTATTTTTATAGCAGCTGAGGGACTTTCTTCACGGGTTTTTTTGTATAATATGTGAAATGGTGAGAAGTATGAGTAAGCAACGAAGCTCCATAGTATATTTCAAATAAATCACATAAACAAGATATTGGGGAAATACATCTCTAAAGCATCTTTAGTTTTCTATTGGAAATGTCATGGAAGGGAATCCCGCTAATAAATAAATATTGCCATCAACTGTCTTCTAAGTACATTACACAAGCTTACGCGAAAAATGAACCTACGTTAAAAATGGCTTTTTAGTTTGTAATTTTGGGTCGAGAAACTCCTAAATACCGAACCATTTTTGTTTCTTGAGCACCGTTTTCAATATATTGTCAAAAAACATGTTATTTGGGCACTTGTTCTAATTTTTCGTTAATATATCGTAAACAAAATTTTGCACCGACATGACTCGAAATAATCGTAAAAGAATTCTCTTTCACCTTAAAGCTTAACATAATGTAAAAAAAAATTGTTAGCTTAAAAAAGACAAGCTGAGAACTGTTAATTTTTGAAAAAAGTCGAAAATTACACTTTTTAGGCTTTGTGCTTGAAAGTTCCCTTATGGATTTTGAGCAGACGAATTCAAGCCCAAAAACTCCTTCACACATGGGTTATGGATAACAACCCAAAAATGCCATAAAACGAGATAATATTATGGATGGATATTATCTAAGAACCATTGGATCAGAGTTTTTTTTACTTCGAGATTCAGCTGCCCAAAGTCCACAAAGGGTTCCTCAGTCACATGTTGTGTTGAGCCTGTGAGTTATACCAAAAAATGTTCTGTTCCAGCAAGAATTTAAACTAATTTGAGATCCATTTATTATTGTTATTAAATAAATTCATGGCAACGTTTTTTGATTTAAGCGAATTCCGCTTTCTATGGATATTGAATGAATACAGAATAAAATCGATGATCGGTAAAAAATTAAAAATATCGATGCATCGATTTAACATCGATGTTACTTCCAGCACTAATCTGTTCATATTACATATCATCAGACCCGACGAGAGGGGGTGGGGATCGGGGCCCGGAGCTCTCGGAGGGCCCGGACTCCGAGATGTCATTCGGGAAGTTTTTATTGTACTTTTTTTATTATACGTATTTTCATGAATCAAAAAAAATTGATAGCCGCCCGGACCCGATATTTCCCCTGGGGCCCCTTTATGGCCCGCATATCACTGTAAGGAGCACTTTTTGATGTAATCATCTTTCACGTCGGTATAAAATTTTGTTTACGAGATAATATGTATTTGAAAAAATATTTCAATTAATCAGGTTGCCCTTTACAGTCTTTCCCATAAAATTTGAAATATATTATAATCTGTGCCAAGTTTGGTACTGCTACATTAAGAATAATATTTCAAATGGCTTTTATTTTTTTTTTTTTGTTCATTTTACGCAGCTCATTTAAATTTTTGAAAATTCTCATATAATAATTTTCAAAACAATTATTTGCACAATTTAGCAGAACTGATATTTCTTGCCGCAAAAATCCCATAATAATTCATTTCGAAACAAAAATTAATGCACTTAAACATATGCTGAAATGTAGGCTTCAATCTAAAACATCTTTATTAATTATTTATTTTAACAATTTTGTTTTTAAAATTGAATTCAGCTGTAAATCGCTATGAAGTCATTTAAATATATATTTATTATATTTTTATACGCATATTTCCCAAATCGCAGCTTAAGCGGAACTTGGCTAGCTTTTTAATGTACTCGGAATTTATAGAAACGTGCAAACGTATTTCCTTAATTTATTAAAGCTATTTTAATTCCAACAAATCCATTGTGTTTAGATAACAGTCTAGCACGAAATGTAAGCCTTGAGTTCGATAAATTCCTTTAAATAAATAAAAATAAAATTTTTGTTAGACATTGGAAATGTATAAGTACTGGAAACAGTTTTGTTATGTTTTTCAATGAAATTTGCGCAAGAAGGTTTTATGGTCTGATAAAATTTAAATATTTTAATAACTAAAAATTTATATTTCTCTCGGCAATTAAAAACTCAAAATTTGTTCTTAGAATTGTGAGTTAAAGAATTTTTTTTATAGTCGGTTGTAAACGGAATTTGTTTTTATTTTGAAATAGATTGTACTTTTCAGAGATCGTTTAGTGCAGAATTAAAGTGCGGTTTATTTTTGGTGAGCTAAATTGTTGGTAATGTATTTGAGCGTTGGGCCATGACGAATCCCAAAACCTTGTCCAGATATCCCTGTGTGTGAAATGAGTGCTTGTTTGAGACAGAGCAAGGATTTTGGCACGTTCACTTGTTGGATTTTTTACGATAGTCCTCGGATGTATATTTAGCCGCACATCAGCTTAAGGAAGAATCTTCATTTCCTTTATCTCCCACCAGAGTATAGGTCCCCATTGTTTTGCAGATCGCCATTCTTAAAAACAACGAAAACTGTCACTTTGAAGGAGGCCTTTAATAAGCTTTTATTCGATTTAATATTAAGAATATTAAGACCTGCAATCATTATAATAATAAATTAAAGAGGATAAATAAAATTAAATTAATAAATATTAAGTATACGCAGATTTGCTCTATGCTCCGGACTAGGAGCGATATATTCTATTATGCATCATATCAGGAAAAACAAAATTAGACTTTTAGATTATAGGCTCCAGATATTAAGGCTTCTTTTTTAATTCATATTATAATACCTCAATACAAATACGTAAAAGGTCAAATTCGATAATAAGGGGAAAAACCATACGCACCTGCTATCTTATAAGTTTTCTGATAGCTAGAGATAGTAAAATACAGCTGACTTTATTTTTTGTAAAAAATCAAAGGTTTTAGTACTAATATTATTTATCAGTTTTATAGCTACTTGTTTGATACCAATATTAGAATTCAGCCATTTTTTTTATTAAATACTAGAAAAAAGAGGTAGACTTTTTCCAGAAAAGTTGAGTAAATATTTTTTACATATTTTATTTAGGCCTCTACTATTAAAGTAATAATTTCCCTGACTGACTATTGTGTCAGTCGTCCCTAAGGGGCATTGGGGATATCTAATAGTAACTGTTCAAAGAGAACAGAGACCTCCACTTTATATTCAAATCCGAACGGAGGTGTCTTAAATTTATAGACATTTTTCGGGCCAATACTATGTTTGGTTGGGCTCTATTAACGTTGTTAGAAAAGAACTAAGACGGGCATCCATATATTCCATAGACCTTCAATGATTCCTTTCATACTAATTGAAGATGATTTTCTAGAACATCCTTAACTTATTAATGCCTAGAATTCTTTTTTGACTATTTGAAACATTTTTTTTATAAAGTTTTTTTATTATCTCAATATAAACGTAAAGAACTTTAGTTACAAGTTGTTTTAATGCCAACTTGTCAGCCATTTTCTTTATTAAATACTTCAGTTCTAAGGCAAACGGTCATAAGGATGTGATAAACAGGTGCGGAACCATGACTCGGTCTTAGGAAGAGTTTTTCACTTTGAAGTGCAAATGCATATAAGAGCTATTAGAATAAAAATCTTTGAACTTCAGTTTGGTATGGAATCTGAAACCTTTTCCACCTCCACCCACACCCTCACTACCACCACCCCAGGTAATAAGATACAAATCCGTATCTTCTTGACCTGTATTAGAAAAATTCTTTACGGGAAGATGTATGGTATATAGAAAATTTCTACATTATAAAGCCCATCTTTATCTTATTTAAATTAGTCAAAATATATTTTCTTTAAGACCCTTAGGATAGTATGCAGTTTTTTTTTAACATATTATTGTACTTTATAAAAGTGATACCTGTTCCAGAGAATTTCTTCTTAGAAAAATAAAAGATCAACAGCGCTGTATTTAAAAATAAAAACTGGTACTACTTATAGGACCTAGATCCAGACAGTCAACGGTGATTTTCTTTTTTTCCCAGAACCGCCAATAGGCGAGCTATGAATACTACCCCATAAAACCTGATCCTCACAAAGAATTTATTATACCATGTACCGTATGGTACCAAGGGTATATTAAGTTTGTGCAAGCCGAAAATGTATGTAACATATAGAAGGAGACGTCGGAGACACCTCAAAGTTACCTAAAATATGATCAGGGTGAATAGAGAAGTCGATATACCCATGTCCGTCTGTCCGTCCGTGTGAACGCCTAGATCTCAGAGATGGTAAGAGTTAGAGTTACCAAACTTTCACATTAGATCCCATATTATTCCATAGGAAACAAGTTTATTTTATTTTTTTGATATCGGGGATAAATTATATAGCTCCCATGGGGGTGTTTGAGACGACCTCGACAAAAAAAAGCGTTTTAGATGAATAATTCGTTTGTTTATGAAGATATCGTAAATTTGGTATTCGAAAGTTTTTTATAGTTCCCAATCACTGTACCAAAATCGGTTGACTATATCATATAGCTCCCATAGGACCGATCGGCCAAAATAACTTTTTTAAAGAAAATTCGCTATATTTCTTTTTTTAATAAAGATATCGTAACCAGAT
The DNA here is from genome assembly GCA_037043745.1 of Chymomyza amoena. Classification (NCBI taxonomy): domain Eukaryota; kingdom Metazoa; phylum Arthropoda; class Insecta; order Diptera; family Drosophilidae; genus Chymomyza; species Chymomyza amoena. The sequence goes on from JBAMAX010001369.1 coordinate 91,770, forward strand.
TTGGCGTTTTAAATTTTTTTAGAGCACTTAAGCAATGTGCCAAATTTGAACAAAATCGGTTGACTATATCATATAGCTCCCATAGGTCCGATCTTCCAAAAAATCGATTTTTTAACAAAATTTGTTGTGTTTCGTTTGTTTATTAAGATATTGGGACCAAATTTGACATTTGTGAGTATTTTATAGTTCCTAAGCACTGTACTAAATTTAATCCAAATCGTTTGACTAGATCATATAGCTCCCATAGGACCAATCGGTCCAAAACGTTTTTTATACAAAATTCAATGTGTTTTGTTTGTTTGTAAAGATATTTGAAATAAATTTGGCATTCAGATCTTTTTAAGGTATTTAAGCATTGTGTCAAATTTAATTGAAATCGGTTCCCATAGGAATGATCGGTCAAAAAAAAAATTTTTCCTTAAAAATTCTTCTGTTTTTGGTTTTTTGTGAAGAAATCGGACTTTATTACAAGCTAGTGGTACAGGGTATCCTAAAGTCGTCCGCGCCCGACTTTACGTCCGCCATTTTTTTTTTAGTTTTTACACAAAACTAGCACAAACATATTTTTTTTCCGGAGGGTTGGGCATATTGCTTAGGAATTTATACAACTTTTAAGAGTGTGCTAACAAGTTTTTTTTCAGAAAGTTTTTTTTCTTGGAAAAAGAGGGCCTAAAGCTTGTCAAATCTCTTCAAGAATACTCAGGGATGATTTTCTTTAGTACTCTTGAGATATAAACATTGCCTTTTGTCTGTATTATAATGTTTAGATTAATGATGATAGAGATGATATAAGAGAGATAACAAAAGCCAAAAAATCTAGGAATGTAAAAACTAGAGCTTGAAAAGGCAAGACGAAAACCTAAACCTAAACCTAGATAAATGATGATAAAAATGATATAGGCCAAAAAATCTGAGAATGGAAAACTAGAGCTTGAAAAGGCAAGACGAAAACATCTAAAAATTTGATTTCTGAAGGCGCTGAGTACCTTAACCTTATTAAAAATGATTTTTTAACACTCTAGAGCTTATATTTAGAGCTCTTTTTTGCATTGAAATAATTTCTAGTAAGGTAAAGGTGGGAGACAATCTGTTGAGCTTTAAGAAAAACCTCGAATGAAAATGGCTACCTAGAACTAAAGGTTATGCCGGCTACCTACCCCGACCTAAAGCGACCTACCCAGTTTTTTTTCAATTAGCTAATACCCAAAACGCAAAAAGAGCGACTTTATTTTCTACAACACTTGTCATTCTATCATTAGAATTTTGTCACCCAAATTATGCCGAAAATATTTCAAAATTTTATTGTGTCAACTGAAGAGGTCAACTTAATTTGAATAATACATATGTGCTTAGTTATACGAGTACATGAACTATATATATATGTACAAGTACGAGTTATGTACTCGCTATGTTAAAGACCTCAGCGCATGTCAGCGAAAATCCGAAATAAAATTGGGTCATTTGCTGAAATTTGTATACAACAGCAAATAAAGTCATAAAAGACTCATTTAACTTTATTTGTTTACATGCTGCCAAAAATCGTGATAATTAATTAAATATTTTTTTTTCTTTGTTTCTTTGCAGCACGAGATGTAACTGTTCAATTGGGTAATCAACTGTCATCAGCCAAAAGAACACACCCAAAAATGTTTCAATTATGTTATCCACAAAACCAAGTTCCAGAGTTGCAACACGAGCAAATTCTTCTAATTGCCGCAACACAACAACAACAACAACAAGCTTAGGTTGCAACAAGCTCTACAGCTGCAGCAGATCAAAAGCGGCATCAACAGCAATCAAACAGCAGCAAAATATCAATACCAAAGTCAAGGAAACCCTTAGCCAAAGGCTAAACCCAAAGCAAAACCAAATTAGCAGCCCAGCGGCAACAGGACAACAACAACAGCAACAACAACAACAACTAGAGACAAAACCTCAACATGGGCTGCTCACCAAGCACACCAAGTGGCACAACTGGCAGTGGCGGAGCCCCCATGCCACCACTCGATGCAACCAACTCCTCGTCGGCCATGACAACCACTGAAAAGGATGGCAACTTTTTGTTTTGCATCAAATTGCGACGTGGTCGCATGCGTCGCTGCAGCTGCGGCGCTGTGACGCTGCAAAATGGCGATGGCAGCACTGCGGGCAGTGCAACATGTGGCGGGGAACGTTTGCATACCGATGAGGGACTCAATTCGAATTTAATGTGCACTCAAATGCTCTTGAATCCAATGCAAACCAAAAACGAGGCTGACTATGAGAAGGTTCGTAGAGTCAAACACAGATACACACACACTCATGCACTTGGGAAAAGGGGGGAGCAAAGGGACGCACACATGAACACAGCTGTACATTGACCCATTGATGTCGAAAATGGACATTATTTATTTTAGAAATTTTTAGAGGGCATATTTAATGTATAAGGAGGTATGCCATCCATAGCAGGCAGCACTAGAAAATTTGCAAAAAACTTTGGTACTTCAGAGCGTCCTAGTGCTAAAATCCGTCCGTTCCTCTAAATCCGTCCTTAAATATAAAAAATTTCCAAAAATTGCAATCTTTACCATTGGACCTGTGAAAACTCCTCGATTTTCTTTTGCTAAAAAAACAACGAATTTTAGTGTAATCAAATCAAGTTCGGTGAAAATTTATAGAACTGAATTTAAGACCATAAAGAAATATTCTTCTTTTAGTTAAGCCTACAGAAAAAATATGCTTTATTTGAAAACGTTCCATTTCGTGATATATGTCACAACAAAAAAGATGGTTCTAAGTTCAAGAATTGCATTTTTGGTGGAAATGAAAACATTCCGGTCTTGAAAGAAGCAACAAACATTTTTTTTCAAGAATATTTGAAATCCGATCTCTGACTTTATTTTATGCTTGAATTATTTAAATTTTATTATTATGCACTTAATCTTAGGCACTAAGAATGCATTTGGAGATTAATTGTTTTAAAAAAATAGTTCTGGCTTAATTAATTACCTTTTTTACGTAGTTTATAATTATAATGAATATATAATGGCATTAGAGTTATGAGAGATTTATTTCAACCAATAAATTCATAAAGTTTTAATCGAATATTGACAAAAGAAATTAATTGCTTGACACTAAACATAACTTAGCTTGTGATAGATTACAAAATCTTCAATTTTTACTATTTCTTTTTATCAGTGTAGTAAAAGTTTTTATTTTTTTATTATATTTATTTTTATTTGTAGCATGAGCGGATCTACAATTTCCAGAGCGTCTACGTTTCATTAATTGAGAGCTTTTGTTTATTTGTTTGATGTGGAAAAACATTTGAAGCAGAGCGAATTAAGTTTCAAATACTTAAGAACTTCTAATCCGAGTAATGCTCAAATTCGTTCTATCAGACTAAAAGGTGATTTAATTTCAATATCGAATTCGACGAAAACAAGATTCTTTCAGTCAAAAGTTATTAAAGAAGCTTTCGTTGTCTATGAGTTCTCAATTTCGATTCAAATCCTTAAGAGCTTCTAATTCGGGTAATGCCCAAATATGTTCTATGAATGAAATACAGTCACACAAAAAGACGATTTAATTTCAATCTCGAAGTCGCCGAAAACAAGATTCTTTCAGTCTAGAGTTATTTAAGAAGCTTTCGTTGTCTATGAGTTCTCAATTTCGATTCAAATCCTTAAGAGCTTCTAATGCCCAAATATGTTCTATGAATGAAATACAGTCGCACAAAAAGACGATTTAATTTCAATCTCGAATTTACTCAAAACAAGATTCTTTCAGTCAAGAATTTTTAAAGTAATTTTCGATCTATTAGTCCTCAATTTCGATGCAAACCCTTTAGAGCTTCAAATTCGGGAAATGCTCAAATTCGTTCTATGAAGTACACTCAAATAAAAAGTCGATTTAATTTCAATATCGAATTTGCACATAACAAGATTCTTTTCGTCAAGAATTTTTTAAGAAGTTTTCGTTGTCTATAAGTCCTCAATTTCGATTCAAATAGTACCAAATCTTAGCATTAAGACAAAAATTAGAACGAAAGCTTATCAAAACTTTATTCTTTAACAAAATTTCTGTTTTGAAGCCTATCTTAAAAGCTCTTGTTCTTTAAATCATTAAACATTCTCAAATTTTGATAATACAGTGCTCTGGAGAAGGCATTTCGAGATTAAAAGAGAGTACGAGCTATCTTAAATAAGTGAAGACCGATATTTAACTAAATCATAAAAATAGTTATTTTAATCTAAATCATAAAAATATCGGTCTTGACTTAAAATAGTTATTTTAATCTAAATCATAAAAACATCGGTCTTGACTTATTTAAGATAGCTCGTACTCTTTTTTAATCTCTAAATGCCTTCTCCAGAGCATTGTATTATCAAAATTAAAAAAAAAAAAAACAATTGTAATTTTATTTAAAAAAAGTTTTAATTTTTCTGGTAAAATTTGTAATATTCTTTTTATACCCTGTACCGTATGGTACTAAGGGTATATTAAGTTTGTGCAAGCCGAAAATGTATGTAACATATAGAAGGAGACGTCGGAGACACCCCAAAGTTACCTAAAATATGATCAGGGTGAATAGAGAAGTCGATATACCCATGTCCGTCTGTCCGTCTGTCCGTCCGTCCGTCTGTCCGTCTGTCCGTCCGTCCGTCCGTCCGTCCGTGTGAACGCCTAGATCTCAGAGATGGTAAGAGCTAGAGTTACCAAACTTTCACATTAGATCCCATATTATTCCATAGGAGGCAAGTTTATTTTATTTTTTTGATATCGGGGATAAATTATATAGCTCCCATGGGGGTGTTTGAGACGACCTCGACAAAAAAAAAGCGTTTTAGATGAATAATTCGTTTGTTTATTAAGATATCGTAACGAAATTTGGTATTCGAAAGTTTTTTATAGTTCCCAATCACTGTACCAAATTTGATCAAAATCGGTTGACTATATCATATAGCTCCCATAGGACCGATCGGCCAAAATAACTTTTTTAAAGAAAAATTCGCTATATTTCGTTTTTTAATAAAGATATCCTAACCAGATTTGGCGTTTGGAAATTTTTTAGACCACTTAAGCAATGTGCCAAATTTGAACAAAATCGGTTGACTATATCATATAGCTCCCATAGGTCCGATCTTCCAAAAATCGATTTTTTAACAAAATTTGTTGTGTTTCGTTTGTTTGTTAAGATATTGGGATCAAATTTGATATTCGTGAGTATTTTATAGTTCCTAAGCTTTGTACCAAATTTAATCCAAATCGTTTGACTAGATCATATAGCTCCCATAGGACCAATCGGTCCAAAAACACGTTTTTTATACAAAATTCGATGTGTTTTGTTTGTTTGTAAAGATATTTGAAATAAATTTGGCATTCATATCTTTTTTAAGGTATTTAAGCACTGTGTCAAATTTTATTGAAATCGGTTGACTATATCATATAGCTCCCATAGGAACGATCGGTCAAAAAAAACAATTTTTGCTTAAAAATTCTTCTGTTTTTGGTTTTTTGTGAAGAAATCGGACTTTATTACAAGCTAGTGGTACAGGGTATCCTAAAGTCGTCCGCGCCCGACTTTACGTCCGCCATTTTTTCTAAATAAATTTATAATTTTCTTTTCTTAAATTCGTAATTTTATTTTTTCTGATAAAATTAGTAATTTTATTTTTTTGTTGGAACTTGTAATTTTATTTTTTCTGATAAAATTTGTAATTTTATTTTAGGTGATTAAATTCGTAATTTTATTTTTTCTGATAAAATTTGTAATTGAGTTATTTCTGATTAAATTTTCAATTTTATTTTTTTGATAAAATTTTAAACTTTATTTGTTTTAATAAAATTTTTAATTTAATTTTTTCTGATAAAATTTATTTTATTTTTTCTGACAAAAAAAAATATTTATTGTTAATAATTTCATTTAAAAACAAAAGTTTTTATTTTTCTGATAATATTTGCAATTTTATTTTTCCTGATAAAATTTGTAATTTTATTTTTTCTAATAAAATTTGTAATTTTATTTTTTCTGATAATTTTATTAATTCTATTTTTCCTAATAAAAAAATATTTTTTTTTGTGATAAAATTTGTATATTTTTTGTCAGTGTAAACAAGCTATCAAGGAAATCTGTGGCTTTATTTATCTCTTCTTTAAATTTAAAAAGTGAAGTCGGTAAAAAAAAATTATTTTTCTGACTGGTTTCTTAAGTAAAGTCATTTTCGAACAAGTCTCTTGTCTCCTTTACTTGAATCTAAAAGGTTAATAAAAAAGCACCCTTTCTGTCATATCGTTAAAAAAAAGGGTTTGGTTGCGTAAAAGTAAGATTTTATTGACGGAAACGCTTTAAGAGTTCGTTTAACTCCAGGAAATAATCTGAGTCACCGAGGTTTGCAGTTAAAAAAAAAAAATTGCAAAATCCACAATCAATGCAATGCGTGAGAACTCAAAACATGACGGAAATAAAAAAGAAGCGGTTCGCAAATATGTTTTCCAGATTGATTGCATATTGATTAGTCTAAAGGCAACAGAGTTTAATAGAATGTGCGGGAGGTTTTAAAAAAATCTGGTATTCGCACCCGAGATAAGAAAGAAAACCTTCAACTCCCCATCATACATAAAAACAAATTAAATTTGCAATAAAAACGGCAGATTATTAAACCTGAAAAAATGATTTTGAGACCTTATTTCATTACACACATTGAATTATAAACCAACACGTTCTAATCAAATTGCCAATATCTCTGGATTTCCCAAGACAATTACAAAATTAATCTGAACCGAAATTCTCACGCAAACCGGTATCTAAGAGGTCTCCTGATAGGGCGTATCTCCCCCATTGATGGGTGCCTAAAGTCGAATAAGTATAAGATTTTAAAACTTATTGTCAGTGTTTAAAAAAAGTTCTGGAGCTCCATACATTGCTCTCAAGCACCCTTCTCCTTAATACGGCACAATATAGTTGTAAGGTTAAAATTCAGAGAAAAATCAGTGCGTCTTCTAACAGTACACAAATTTTCATCTTAAAAGTAAATAATTATCGTAAAGGGTATTCAAACTTTGTCTCATCTTTAGCACCAATTTCTATCAATATTTTATAACATATGTGTGTGTTTTATTTTTATATCTTCCTTTACAGCTAAGCACTGGAAAAAAGGACTCGATTGTAACGGTGGCCGCTCTTGGCAACTTTACGCACAGCGTTGTACGGCGTGCAACAGGCAGTAAGTAAAATTTGCTTTCAAACTAGATTCTATCGCTCAGTGTATGAAATATGAGAGCTCCGGGCAAGCTCTCATAAGCAGCTTGTCAACCAACCAGACGGCTAGCCAACCAGTCAGTCAGCTGTTTGGTTGCGCTTTCAACCAGCTGCTGTTTGATTTTTCACCTCATTGGCGCCAATTAACAGCACTCTCTCTGTCACTCTCTCTTCTGCCCTTCTGCCTAAGCGCTCTTTTGCATATCAATGGCAATGCAAACGGTAGCAATAACAACAACAGTAACCAGAGATGTTTTAAGAGAGAGAGTAATTGCATTAGTATAAGTGAGCAGCTGCTTTAATGAGTGTGTGTGCATGTTGTTGAGTGCGCCTGTGTAACCCGATCGCTCAGCACGATCGTTGAGCGTCGTGGCGTCGGCAGCAGCGTTATCGCTCGCAGCGCAGCGCAGCTCACTGCAAAGCTTTGACTGGCTTTGACTCCCCAACAGCTGCTTGCCATTTATGGAGCGGCAGACGGAGTCAGTTGCTTTGAATTGGTGCGCGTTGTCGGTTGGTTTCTCAAAACGCTTTGGCCAAAAATAAACGCAGTTTTTCGGACAGCAGCTGTTGAAGGCTGTGTGCATAAATAACAATAAAAAAATAATAACAAACAGCCCGCTTAATAATAATAATAATAACAAAAGATAAACAAAAAATTAAAAGCGATTGCAATTTGAATGGCTGGGCCAGCCTTTTTGGATAACAACTACTTTTCGTTTATGCAAATCAAATGCTCGCGGCTTTTAATACTAAACGTGTGTGCGTGTGTGTGTGTGCCATGTGTGTGTGCGTTTTTGCGGGCGTGTCGCCAACTGGTCGCTAAATCACACCAACACAAGTGTGAACTGGGTGCAGTGCAGCTGTCGAGGCAACATTTGCTGCCAGTTGTTGTTGTTGCTGTTGTTGCTTATGCCGTGTTGCAACCTGGCCTAATGCAATACGCGCACAAATTTGGCAACTCATGTCGCCTATCAGGGCAAACCAGTTGCCAACAAAATATATCTATATGTATTTATATACATACCATATAACCAAAATCGATACATTGCACGACAGTAATTAAAGCTTAAGGCAGACTTTGAACGCTGCCGCCGCTTTTGACATAAAAAAAAGAAAAAAAAAAAACATAGCTACAGAACATGCACAACAACAATTCAAATTGGTCAAAAAAAAATGGCTTTAAAAAACGCACTGCAATTTGGTAGCGCTTGACTTGGCTTGTTTCGCGTGGAAAAAAACAGCAAAAAACGCTCGACCAAAAAAATAAAAAGGAGCTACAATTTTTTATACAACGGCAGCAGCAGCAGCAGCATCGAAAAAGTGTTAAAAATCAAAATAAACTTCACAAGTGCGTGTATCTATATCTGTATCTGTATGTGTGTGTATCAAAAAAAAAAATATAACAAAAAATTGCGTACGTAAAGTCGGCTCTGACCGAATTTGAGATACCTATTACTCCGAAATAGTTTTGATAGTGTAATAAATAATACAAGCTTATATCTGATTTTATATACTCTATTAAAAGGATTAATTTTGGACACTTTATGAACAAAAATTAAGTTTAGACCCTTAGTATTAATTTTACTCGTCTTGAATGTAAATGGCAATATAGATCGAAGGGACTTTGAGCAATTTTTGTATCATGGTTTTGGTTCACATTTTTTGAAGTTTTGGTATTAAAAATGGTAAATCATTTTGCTTGTAAGGCTCACATGAAGACAAAATATGAATCGAGAAGTAATAGTTCTACGGTCACAGCTTGAGAAGTTATGAAATAAATAGTAGAAACAATTTGAATTAACGATAATAGTTTTGCTTATAAGGCTGACAAGAATCCGAAATGTAGTTCAAAAAGGCTTTTGTAAATATTAAAGCGCAAGCCCTACGTTTTGGTGTAAAAATGTCAAATCTTTTTGCTTGTGAAGCTCACATGAGGACAAAATAAGGATCGAGAAGGGCTTATAAAATATCAGTAACAAGGTTTAAGTCCGCATCTTGAAAAGTTTAGAATCGTTAATAGTACAAATCTTTTTAATCGACGTCCATAATTTTGCTTATAACGTTCACAGGATGTCGAAATGTAGCTCAAAAAGCCCATTTGAATATCAAAGACCAATATCAAAGTTTTGGTGTAAAAATTACAAATCCTTTTGCTTGTAAGTCTCACATGAGGATATTTTGATCTTGAAAAGTAAATAGTGCAAATTTTGTGAATTGACGACCATAGTTTTGCTTATAAGGTTCAGAAGAAGCCGAAATGTAGTTCAAAAAGGGCTTTTTAAATATCAAAGCCCAAGCCCCTTTTGCCTGTAAGGATCGAATGAGGGCAAAATAAGAATCGAAAAGGGTTTATAAAATATCTGTGAGCTTTGAGCTTTTATTTTGTATCTTTTCAAAGAAAGCAGTGAAACAAATTTTTATACATATTACAGAACAATTATAGATTGCAATCGTTTTGCTTATTAGGCTCACAAGAGGCTGCTGCGTAGATAAAAAATTCGATATTTTTTTTGAGAAAATATAGCAATAAGCGGGTTGGATTCGTAATAGAACTTTACGTGGTCTATAAACATTCATAGAAGCTGTTCAGAGAATCCTGAAAATTTCTCAGCTTATCCCAATTTGAGTAGCTATCGTAAAATCATACTTAACACGGTCTTTAAAGAAAGGCAGTCTATACAAGATTTCTGAATATAGGAGGCCGGTGCGTAGATAAAAAAGACTTCTACAAAAAAATTCTGGAATAATTTGAAAGCACTGTGAGTAAAAGAAATCATACCACATTTTTGAGACATCTTATTTGCATCATTCAAAGTTATAAATACTCCAAGTATTCCACAAGACTTAGAAATATATTATATGATATATTAATATTTATCCCTCTTATTATAAAAACCATTTTTTTTCTCATCTTTTTGAAAGTGTCGAACATGTTGTGTGCATAGCAGAAGATATTTGTTCCTCATGATTTTTTTTTCTCATGTTTTTATAAAATAAGGAGTTTAGCGAAATGGGTAGAAAGAAATTGAATATGACTGAAGGGGAAATGAAAGAGCGCAAGCGAGAACAGATGAGTAAAGCATCAAAGAAGAGGTATGAGAAGAATAAAGAAGTAATTTAATTTCAAGTGGGCCCCCTGAGCTGCTAGCGGCGTTGGTGGTGTGGGGGCTGGTAAGCGAACGAGCAGGGTGCGAAGCCCACTAGTTAACAAAAAAAAAGTTGGATCAAAATCAGCAATGACAGTGATTATTTTAAATAAATTATAAAAGCATTGGTATAAAGTTTTTATATTTTTGTTGCTTGGACCACCTTTATGATTTTCTTTTCGAGCTTTATGTTTTTATAATTTAATTTATAGTGTAGCTTATAATTTTAATATAATAGACGCATATATCCCTTGTCAGCTTTTCATGTAATCATTTCATAGATTTCATTTAAATAGCAAATCTCAAGTATCGATTATGTCTATGAAATAATCAGTAGAAGAAAAATTAATCTAGGCGGAATATTCTGCTTACGTTTACCTAGATCTCAGCTATTTAATAAAAAGCCTCTGACGTACCTCCATCGACTTGGTTATTAATGCTAATCAATTTTGTAGTATCTCTACCTACCTTTTATGAGAGATGCTTCATACAAGCAGATGAATCAAATATACTCTTTCATTAACAAGTATAAAAACTTATACATAGAGCACAGTGTTATATAGTTGAGTGTGTATGTGTGTGTAGTTACTAAATATCGCCGTCTGTTCTATCTGCGGCTATTCTACAATCTAAGTGTAGCTATGTGTATGTGTGCGTGTGTATCTGTGTGCCAGTTCATTCTTGAATCATATTGCAGATACAATTCATGATTGCAATCTCAAAACAAAATGTTTGCTCATTAACATCTAGTTGTGTATTTTTTTTTTTGCTTTTTTTTTGTTATGCTATGGTTGAGCTTTGTATTTGTTTAAGTGTGCGTGTGTATGTGTGGCGTCTAAAAAGCTTTGAAAAAAAAATATAACACAACAAACAATCATAAAAACAAAACGCAAATATTTCTTAAAATTTTTTTCTATGGCTACTTATTATAGATAGAAAACCTGAAAATTAGATTTAGCTTTGAAGCAGTGAAGTTTACATGCTCTTATTAATTCAGGAATCAATTAGATTTGGCTAGTTTTGCTAATTTAGACAAAGTATCTTTAAGATACATAAATATAAATAAACAAATTTGCAATTTTTGTATAAGTTCAAAATTTTTTTTTCTGAGGTAGTTTTTGTGTGATGTGTAGCGTCTATCCAGCAATCTTCGAACTAAAGCTGATTAGTATCTTGGCGAAATTTAAAGGTATCTCGACATGGTAAAGTTTGTCGATATTTTCTTATTATTATAGATAGAAATCCTGAAAATTAGATTTTACCTTGAGGCGTTGAAATTTACATACTTTTGCTGATTCAGTAATCAATTAGATTTGGCTAGTCTTGCTAATTTAGTCAATGTATCTTTGAGATACATAAATAGTATCAGACAAATTTGAAATTTTTGTATAAGTTCAAAGTTGTTTTTTCTGCAGTGCCTCTTTGGTTTAAAGTGTAGCGTTAGCACCGTCTATCCAGATAGTTCTAAACGGAATTATAGAACTAAAGCTGATTAGTATCTTGTCGAATTTAGAAGCATGCTCGCCATGGTAAAGTTTGTCAATATTTTCTTATCGCCATAAGCTTGTCGGATTCATGATAGAATTTTATTTGGGCTATAAACATTTATAGTGACAGGGAATTTCTCAGCTAATACCAAACATGAGTAATACGATCTATAAACAAAGGCGGTCTATACAAGGTGTCTGCACATACTGAATTTCATTAAGGCAGAACTCCACGTGTCATACTTCTACCGTCCGTCCGTATGAACGCCTATATCTTGGAGACTAGAAGAGCTAGAGACACCTAAGTTTACCAGCTCAGAAGATGAAGTTTTTCATCTTTCATTTTTTCTCAGAAGATGAAGTTTGTTGAATCATGTCAATATCTTTCCCCGATCCCCAGCAGTAGATTTACGCGGTTTTCGGCCACATCGTTTAGTATTTTTATTCCAAATCAAAGAGTGATGTCTTATGGATTCACGCATCTGTGTGTCAAAATTATTTTTGAAAAAATCGAACAAATACAGCAAAAGTTATAGTCCAAAATATATAAATTTCACCTCCTTGTAGGTATAAATATCGAATTTCTCCAAAAAAATGTATTCCAATTGGAAAGTTCTTAGTAGGAATATGCTGAAAAAAATATTTTCGAGAATATTCTGTAGGGCACCGGATCGACTGTGCCACATTTTATCTTATCCTTTGTTTTCCTTTATCTATCTCACTCCTCATGGCCTTTATTGGGATAAAGCTATGCGAGAGATTTTAAGCAAATGTTTGTTTGTAAAGAAAATCAATTCTTACTCATTAAATTTTTGGTGATGTAATTTTTTACCGCCAAAACTAGAAAAACGTTTTATTCTAAATCGTGATATTTTCCGAAGCAATTATCACCAATTCTTTTATGAAATTTAGGGTGATCAACACTTCGCTCATAGCTCATTCTTAAAACTAATTCATTTTGTCACTATTGTCACTATTACTAAGCATAAAATAGATTTATTGTTAATCTGGGTTAAATTTATGAAAAATAATTTTTCCTTACTAGCCATCAAAATAAGCTTTTAATAAACTCCTAAGCTTTTCTAAGCTCAAAGCTAGAATATAATTCATAAAATCGACTAGGAAAAAATCTATCTACTTACAACTTTACAATTAATCATTTTTAATGCAAACAAATTTAATTTAAATTTTTTTACATAAATAATAATTTTTAAAAATTAATCTGGCTTAATTTTATACAAAATAGATTTTTCTGATTGGCCACCAAAATAAGCTTTTAATAAACTCCCTAATCTTTTTAAAGCTCAAAGCTAGATTATAATTCATAAAATTGACTAGGAAAAAAATCTATATCAATTTAACAACTTAACAATTAATCATCTTTCATCCAAACAAATTATTTAAATTTTTTTACATAAATAATAATTTTTAAAAATTAATCTGGCTTAATTTTATACAAAACAGATTTTTCTGATTGGCCACCAAAATAGCTTTTAATAAGCTCACTAAGCTTTTAAAGCTCAAAGCTAGATTATAATTCACAAATTCGACTAGGAAAAAAAACTATATCAAAACACCAACTTTATAAGTAATTATTTGAAATGCAAACAAATTTTATTTAATTTTTTACATATATAAAAATTTTGAAAAATAATATAAAATTATAAAAAAATTCCAAACTTATTTTGTTTTAAAACATAATCTTGTTTTATAGCTAATGTGCCTTTTGGTTCTTAGCTTTAAAGCGTGAGATAAAATACTTGTTTGTTTTTAATTTATATAGAAATACATAAATTAACGATAACCATCAATAGACAGTGTGGGATACTTGTTTTAAATAATTAAAGCACGCCAAATGCTCGTGACCAAATCAGCCTAGTCAATCTCGTTTAAAAGCCATTAAAGTAGAGTCCAGACTTTTAGCAATATTCTGCCTAAATGCATTGCCCGATATGACTGAAATTTAATACACTCTCTAGAAGTGTATTTAAAAGATTCACATGACAATCTGATATCTGGTTTGTGTTACACGCGACGATCTTTATTTGGCAGTACAAGTTTTATATAGAAAACAAAAACAACACATACACACACACACGCACATTGCTACAATCAGATAAAGAGCGGCAAGCCAGAGAACGCGCTATCATTCAGAGAGAGAGAGAGAGAGAGAGAGCATAATAATTTAGTTTCAATATCAAGTAGCCGCCTGTTGCCCGCACTCAGTCATTCATTCGACTAGACTCTACTACGACTACGACTCATCAACATGCTCGACATGCAAACAAATATCTCATTCATAGCCATACAATGCCCATGCCAATTCATTATGTGCGCCTAATCCCTGCCTGCCCAAAAGCCAATTGATCAATTTTTCACATTAATTATGGTATACTCAGATATACGCACAGTGGGGGCAACCATAAATTGATTACCCCTTTAATTTTTTTTTCTACTCATACTCAAGTCTAAGCTGTCTTCGCGCTATGTAATATGTTCAAGTAGCTGTATACTAAATACTGCTGCTGTTTGTTTTTGTGTTTACTTTTTTTTTTTGGTGAGGTTTTGGGCACTATTAGTGGGTCTCTGTGATACTACGGGCATCCGCAGTTCATAAAGCTGTGTGAAGCTTTTTGCAAATATTGCACTCACGATTAGATTAGGGCACACGCAGCCCAACAAATTGCCTACCCACTGGCCATATTTTGATATAGCGTGTATAGCGTGTGTGTGTGTGTGCTTAGTATCTATGTGAGCTTCGAGTTTCGGCTGGCATTAGATTAGTCTGCGGGAATTGACAAAATCGTTGAAGCTATCAGTGCGCATGAGATGATCAGTTTTAGATAGAGCAAAGCTTCGAGAGGGGCTAGCCGAAAAAAAAAAAATAAATAAAACAATTTTGTGCGATACATTACGACCAACATGTCCATAAATAAGCAAGCCAGCAAATAAGATTGTGCACGAGCTCTATATAGTATAGATATGTGTATGAGTATGTATGTGTATCTTTGTGTGAGAGCTTGGCACGGCCTAAACATCTGAATACTATGAGCAAACTTGGTTGATATTATCTTATCACAAATTAATTGGTTGCCATGACAACGCTAAAGGCGCAAAAAGCTTATAAAAGATCGGCCATAGCTGCAATGTAATGCGCTATGAGGGGGTCAGTTTTTTGGTAGAAAGAACTTCAGCTGGAGAACACTAAGTAACTGGAAAAAGAGTCTGATGAATCGGTTTTTTTAAATTTTTGAAATCCGAAATTTTTAAAAAGTATCTGAGAATATCGACTTTTATGGTACTGTAATTCTGTAGTATCTTTTAAGTCTATCTTTGAGTTATGAATCGAGAAGTATGTGTAGGTTAATATTTAAAGAAATATCAAATTATATGTCTATCAAATTTTCTTGTGTGCTTGCTTGAGCCTAATCCTAAGAATTTCATAAAATATCTTCAACGCAACATATTGGACATATTTTTGGAATATTTTTGGAAAAGTTTTATAGCCACCTTTACACACGAACTAGATGAATCCTAGTCATACCCAGAATTCTGCAAACACTATTAACCACACAAATTAAAAGATGCTTCATATTATTATAATATTGCTTGTATCTTTGTATCTTTAGTTTTTAGTATATTCATATCTCTGTAACACCTGTATCTTTGATCTTTTTTCTTCTGTATCTTTGTATTTTTTGTATCTTGTATAATATTCCTTGTATCTTTACTTCTTAGTATCTTCATAATCTTTTTAACTCTGTATCTTTTATCTTTATACTTCTGTATCTTTGATCTTTATTCTTCTGTATCTTTGTATTTTCGTATCTTTATATTTTTTGTACTTTTGTATTTTTGTATCTTTTTATATTTGTATCTTTGAATCCCCGTATCTCTGCATCTTTGTATTTTTTTATCATTGTAATTTTGCATCTTATAATCATTGTATCTTTGTGTCTTTATTTCTTAGTACCTTCATATCTTTGTAACTCTGAATCTTTGATTTTTATACTTCTGTGTCTCTGTATTTTTTGTATCTTTGTATTTTTGTATCTTTTTATATTTGTATCTTTATATCTTTGTATGTTTGTATCTTTGCATCTTTGTATCTTTGTATCTTTGCATCTTTGTATCTTTGATCTTTATTCTTCTGTATCTCTGTATTTTCGTATCTTTGTATTTTTTGTACCTTTGTATTTTTGCATCTTTTTATATTTGTATCTTTGAATCCCCGTATCTCTGCATCTTTTTATCATTGTAATTTTGCATCTTATAATCATTGTATCTTTGTATCTTTTTATCTTTGTATCTTCATTTCTTAGTACCTTCATATCTTTGTAACTCTGTATCTTTGATCTTTATACTTCTATGTCTCTGTATTTTTTGTACCTTTGTATTTTTGTATCTTTTTATATTTGTATCTTTATATCTTTGTATCTTTGTATCTTTGTATCTTTGTATCTTTGCATCTTTACATCATTACATCTTTGCATCTTTGTATCTTTGTATCTTGCTATCTTTGTAACTTTGTAATTTTGCATCTTTGTGTCTTTGTATCTTTCTATCTTTGTAACTTTGTAATTTTGCATCTTTGTATCATTGTATCTTTGTATTTGATATCTTTAGTTATTAGTATCTTCATATCTTTGAAACGCTGTATCTTTGATCTTTATGCTTCTGTATCTTTGTATTTTCGTATTTTTTTTTTTTTGTACTTTTGTATTTTTATATATTTTTATCTTTGATCCTTTTATCTTCGTAATTTTGCATTTTTGTATCATTGTATCTTTTGAAATTAGTATTTTTGTAATTTTGTATCTTTTTATCTCTGTAATTTTGCACCTTTGCATTTTTTAATCATTGTATCTTTGTCACTTTGTATATTTGTATCTGTGTATCTTTTTACCTTAGTTTCTTTGTAACTCTGTATCTTTGTATCTTTGAATCTTTGTATCTTTGTATCTTTGAATCTTTGTATCTTTGTATTTCTATATCTCTGTATCTTCGTATCTTTGTATCTCTGTATCTTTGTTTCATAGTTTCTTTGCAACTTTGTATTTGCGTATCTTTCTGTCTTTCTTTGTATATCTTCATATCTTCGTACCTTCATATTTCCGTATTTTCGTCTCTTGGTATATTTGTATCCTTGTATCTTTTGCCTTTCTGTTAGTATCTTAAAGCAAAAAGGATGCTCACCTAGTATACTTTGTGAAGTACTTTTTGTATTAATTATTTATCTTAGCAGATATTCTTTAAAATATTGTTTTTCAAAAACAAACAAATTCCTATTTACGCATTAAACTATCCAATATACAAATTTATCTTAAGCCGTTGCACAAAAGCACTTAATAACCATCTACTTTTTACTTTTTATATACTTTTGTATATTTTTATCTATTATCTAGAGATTTTTTGTTTAGATGCAGCTAGACAATTGTATCTTTAATCCTAAACTGAAACAAAGAAACTTATTCATAAAGAACATTAGACATATTCATAAGATACATGCAGTGCTTTTAAATAACTATCTTTATCTTTTGTATTTACTTACGCAAAATTTGAGTTTAGTTTTAGATACTAGACTTAGACATTTATCTTTTATGCTTCGCTGAAATAAAAAAGGCGCTCACAAGTGAATCTTAAAGAACAGTTTGCTAAAAACTATTGTTCTAAAAATAGAAAGAACAACATCGAGCTTAGAATACAATCGTGATGCTTGTATATTAGTTTCAATTCGTTAGAAAATTAACAATTTGGTTACTATGTGTTAAGTATTTCTAACTAAATTAGTACTTAAACTGCGGTCCAGACGACTTGCAGCTTACTAGTAGCTTCAGAGCTATTTTTAAACTGTTTAAGATCTTTTTTTTTGTTTTTGTCCACACTTCCAATTTAAAATATCTAGCAAATTGGCTTTTAAAAACCGCAACTTTAGATTGCAAAACTTAATTAAATGTAGCTTTAACTGCAGTATATAACTCACCATAAATCAGACGCTTTACACTGGCGCGAATTGCATTTGATGAAATTTCTCTAAATGCATGGCTTATAATAAGTTTAAGCCGCTGGGGAATACCCACAAATCCCTGTTAAGCGCCTTTCGACAGCTTTGTCACTCGTAGATACAAAAGTATCTAGCCGCACCTTTGCACTGTAGCGCATACTGCGTCCGCTGCTGCTTTCAAAATCCGTGCGAGAATTATCATCTGGCAAACAGTTTTTCATAACGGATTAGTGCGGACGTCGTTCAGTACAGTTCAGTTGTTGTTGGAGTCACTTTGACTCTGCCTGCCCTTCAGTAATTTTTATGCTAAAGCTGAAATTTTTAATTGCATAATTTAATTAAATTGAAAACATTTAAACGGTTTTGTTTTTTTTTTTTGGTTTTTAATATAGTCAAAAGCATTTGCATAACGCCATGTTGGCCAAGTTGCATGCATAAATAAACCAAGAACTAAGAGCCAGAGCCAGAGCCAGGCCAAGAGCTAATCGATCAAAGGCGCGCGCCAAGTTGGACAGATACACAAACAACAAGCAGAGCCAATTACTTTATATAAAAGTAAAAAAAATAACAACGCACACATACACATACAAAAAGAAAATAGACTTGTGTACATTTTACACACTAATGAGTTTGTGAGTGTTTGCATGTGTGTGTGTGAGCGTGTGTAATATGAGCCTTAATATGAGCAAGTATTGTAAGTATTTGTCAGTGCGTAGTTAAACTTCTAAAGTGTGTATCCCAGAGATACGATTTAAACTCAAGAGTGCGTAAAATATGAGTGAATATGTGTGCGTGCGTGTGCCAGCGTGTGTGTGTGTGCTGCATTAGTGCGCTTGAAATAGTTTGCAACATTGTTTATATTTAAAATTGAGCATTAAAAGCAATAACAAGCAGTTCCACGAAAACCTCAAAGCCCCTGCCCCTGCCACATGGAGAGCCTAACCACCTACACATATACACAACCCTGTTGCTTTGGTTGTGCGTAGAGGGTGCGGCTTGGGGGCAACGAGTTTGTTGCTGCTGCTGCTGCTACTTTTATCTAAACAATTTATCGATTTTCGTTTAGATTACAACGCGTACCGCAAAAACCAAAAAGCTGCATGAGAACCAACCAAACCAAAACCAATGTGAACCAAACCAAACAGCTAAACACAGAGCCAGGCAGGCAGTTCAGTTCAGTTTAGCTAAATAACGATAAGATACACGATTCTGGCTCGAGAGCCCACCAGGCTACATAACATTTATTTGAATATACGTTTACGCAAATATTTTGGCTTTTATATAATATATATAGGTATATATGGTATATGTTGTACATAAATTCATATACAAAATACACTTATTTCATAAGGCACATATATATTTGCTGATGTGCGCCTTGTTTATGTTTCACATAATATACACACACATACAGCAATAGTTACCTACACATACACAGCTTATGATTACGCACTAATTGTCTGAAAATCAATGCCAGAGATAAACCAACTAGCAAAATATAAATTTTCCAACTTCAACTAAAACTTAAACTATGTAAAAGTAAGCTCAATTTTTTGTTAAAGCTTAATTACGTATACGCCCAGTAAAACTATAAAAATTCGGTGAAATACAAAAAAAAAAATCACACACACAAAATGATAATATCTAGCCAGCCTGTGGTCGCCACAGCAACCGCCAGTGGTGCCTCCAGTGGTGGCTCCGGTGGCACCACAAATACCACTGGCCAACAAATGAGTGAAAGTGTTGAAAGTGTGCAGAGTGTTTGCAATGACTATGTCGGCCTAATGCTGGAGGCAAATTCGGCTGCTACGGGGGGTACCACCACAAGACAAATGCAAACACAACAGCAGCCAGCAGCAAGTGCCATATCAGCCGTAGAGGCGATTACAACAAGCACCACAACAACAACAACAATAACCACAACAACAACAGTGCCTAATACTTCTACAACTACAACTACGGCAACAACAACAACAAACAAAACTTCATTAACACGTCCGGCCTCTGAGTCAGAACTTGTTATGGGTAAGCGCAGAAGAGTTGGGACAAAAATTTGTTGCAGATGAATATGCTACACTCAGAGAAAAATATCTATACTATTATATAGTATAAGCTAATAACAATCTTTAACAACAAATCTGTTGTTCAACAACAGCGACTGATATTTTCATTCCAATTAATTTTTGACAAGATGACAAGGATATTTTCAAATTAGCTAAATCAATATCAAATCTCACTTGTCCAGCAAAGCAAAATTCGGGTAGAAAATTACGGACTGTGTTTTTCTTTTTAAAAGTTTGAAAGCAATCGTTAATTTATACAAAAAAATTGAATTTAAATAATTTCCAACAACTTTATAGATCTTTCAACAAGACTTAAGAAAAAATATAAAATTACGAACTATTAAAAAAATAGAAATTACGAACTTTTTGTTTAAGTTTGAAGCAACCATTATTTTTTAGAAATTAAAAAATCTACACAGTAATTATTGAATTGAAATAATTTCCAATAATTTTATAGATCTTTCAACAAGTCTTAAGAAAAAATATAAAATTACGAACTATTAAAAAAATAGAATTTAGGGGCTTTCTTTTTTTTAGTTTGAAGCAATCATTATTTTTTAGAAAAAATTAAAAAAATAGGAAATCTAGACAATAATTATTGAATTAAAATAATTTCCAACAACTTTATAGATCTTTCAACAAGGCTTAAGAAAAATATAAAATTACAAACTAAAAAAAAAATAGAAAATTACGGACTATTTTTTTTTCATTTTGAATCAATCATTAATTTTTAGAAAAAATTATAAAACTAAAAAATCTAAACAGTAATTATTGAATTGAAATAATTTCCAACAATAAAAAATTTCAACATTCAAAAAAATATAGAATTACTGATTTTTTTTTTTTAAGTTTTAAGCAATCAATAATTTTTAGAAAAAATAAAAAAATAAAAAAAACTAAACAGTAATTATTGAATTAAAATAATTTCCAACAACTTTATAGATCTTTCAACAAGACTGAAAAAATATAAAATTCGAACTACTAAGAAAAATTGAAAATTACGGACTATTTTTCTTTAAAGTTTTTAAGCAATCATTAATTTTTTAAAAAAAATTAAAAAACTAAAAAATCCAAACAGTAATTATTGAATTAAAATAATTTCCAACAATCTTATTGATCTTTCAACAATACTTAACAAAAATAGAAAATTACGGTCTATTTTTTTTTCAAGTTTGAAGCTATTAAAAAAATAAAAAATCATTAATTTTTAGAAAAAATTAAAAAACTAAAAAATCTAAACAGTAATTATTTAATTAAAATAATTTCCAACAACTTTATAAATCTTTCAACTTCGACTTAAGAAAAAATATAAAATTACAAACTATTAAAAAAATAGAAAATTACGCATTTTTTTTTATTCAAGTTTGAACCAATCTTTAATTCAGGGATCGTAACTCTTATAGTTTGTAAAATAAAAATCAGCAAATAATTATTAGTTTTACATTTTTTCATCAAAATTACATAATAATACTTATTTTTTGACCAAAAAATTAATAACAAAATAATATTTAAATGACCATTTTTATTTAAAAATTGCAAAATAGCTATAATTTTTATAATAAAAAGTTGAAATACAAATTATTGACCAATGTTGCACAGTTCCATTCTTTCCATCGATGCCAAAAATGCCCTTGAAGGATCAGTATAAAGGAACCCAGATATTCAAATTCAATTTTCTCAATAAAAATTGGTCAGTAATCTTTATTTCAACTTTTTCCTATAAAATAAAAGTTATTTTGCAATTTTTATATAAAAATTGACATTTAAATATTATTTCATAATTTTTATTTTTTGAAGTCAAATAATAAGAGTTAGCTTGATTTTTATACCCTGTACCGTATGGTCCAAGGGTATATTAAGTTTGTGCAAGCCGAAAATGTATGTAACATATAGAAGGAGACGTCGGAGACACCCCAAAGTTACCTAAAATATGATCAGGGTGAATAGAGAAGTCGATATACCCATGTCCGTCTGTCCGTCTGTCCGTCTGTCCGTCTGTCCGTCCGTCTGTCCGTCTGTCCGTCCGTCCGTCCGTGTGAACGCCTAGATCTCAGAGATGGTAAGAGCTAGAGTTACCAAACTTTCACATTAGATCCCATATTATTCCATAGGAGGCAAGTTTATTTTATTTTTTTGATATCGGGGATAAATTATATAGCTCCCATGGGGGTGTTTGAGACGACCTCGAAAAAAAAAAAGCGTTTTAGATGAATAATTCGTTTGTTTATGAAGATATCGTAACGAAATTTGGCAATCGAAAGTTTTTTATAGTTCCCAATCACTGTACCAAATTTGATCAAAATCGGTTGACTATATCATATAGCTCCCATAGGACCGATCGGCCAAAATAACTTTTTTAAAGAAAAATTGGCTATATTTCGTTTTTTAATAAAGATATCCTAACCAGATTTGGCGTTTGGAAATTTTTTAGACCAATTAAGCATTGTGCCAAATTTGAACAAAATCGGTTGACTATATCATATAGCTCCCATAGGTCCGATCTTCCAAAAATCGATTTTTTAACAAAATTTGCTGTGTTTCGTTTGTTTGTTAAGATATTGGGACCAAATTTGACATTCGTGAGTATTTCATAGTTCCTAAGCACTGTACCAAATTTAATCCAAATCGTTTGACTAGATCATATAGCTCCCATAGGACCAATCGGTCCAAAAACACGCTTTTTTATACAAAATTCGATGTGTTTTGTTTGTTTGTAAAGATATTTGAAATAACTTTGGCGTTCATATCTTTTTTAAGGTATTTAAGCACCGTGTCAAATTTTATTGAAATCGGTTGACTATATCATATAGCTCCCATAGGAACGATCGGTCAAAAAAAAAATTTTTGCTTAAAAATTCTTCTGTTTTTGGTTTTTTGTGAAGAAATCGGACTTTATTACAAGCTAGTGGTACAGGGTATCCTAAAGTCGTCCGCGCCCGACTTTACGTCCGCCATTTTTGAATACTCTTAAAGTGTATAAACATCGCAAGATTCTCTAGTTAGCTTATCTAGGCAATCATAAGATTTTTAGATTAGTTGACTTTCGTGACTCTCTAAAATGCCTTATGGACGAACTTAAGTATTCTTAAGAAAGCTCGCATCTCTAATAAATTCAGGCTCCACAGAAATAATATTTAAAACCTTTTGCGACTACGATTCTGTCTGCACGTAATGTCCAATACCCGGTGTTGAACAATTATCTACTGTGCTATATTCCCGATATTCACAAAAATGCGTATATCTCACGAACCAATACACACAAACACGATATAGGCTTATAACCTCCATATTGACAACCTCTAACGCACGCAAAAATCAGATTTGAAATTCATCGACACGTTCATGAGAACACCCGTAACACTTAATATATAAGTTTCTTTTATATATATATGCAAATATTGAAAAACGTTTCTCCTACTTTTTATGAATGTTTGTTTGGGGAACTATTATTTTGATAAATTCGCTTGACCGTAAAACTTTCAACTTTTTATACCCTGTACCGTATGGTACCAAGGGTATATTAAGTTTGTGCAAGTCGAAAATGTATGTAACATATAGAAGGAGACGTCGGAGACACCCCAAAGTTACCTAAAATATGATCAGGGTGAATAGAGAAGTCGATATACCCATGTCCGTCTGTCCGTCCGTCCGTGTGAACGCCTAGATCTCAGAGATGGTAAGAGCTAGAGTTACCAAACATTCACATTAGATCCCATATAATTCCATAGGAGGTAAGTTTATTTTATTTTTTTGATATCGGGGTTAAATTATATAGCTCCCATAGGGGTGTTTGAGACGACCTCGACAAGAAAAAAAGTTTTAGATGAATAATTCGTTTGTTTATAAAGATATCGTAACCAAATTTGGTATTCGAAAGTTTTTTATAGTTTCCAATCACTGTACCAAATTTCATCAAAATCGGTTGACTATATCATATAGCTCCCATAGGACCGATCGGCCAAAATAACTTTTTTAAAGAAAAATTCGCTATATTTCGTTTTTTAATAAAGATATCGTAGCCAGATTTGGCGTTTGGAAATTTTTTAGAGCACTTAAGCAATGTTCCAAATTTGAACAAAATCGGTTGACTATATCATATAGCTCCCATAGGGCCAATCTTCCAAAAATCGATATTTTAACAAAATTTGTTGTGTTTCGTTTGTTTATTAAGATATTGGGACCAAATTTGATATTCGTGAGTTTTTTATAGTTCCTATAGTACACTTAAATTTAATCCCAATCGGTTGACTATATCATATAGCTCCCATAGGACCAATCGGTCCAAAACGTTTTATATAAAAATTCATGTGATTGGATTGTTTGTAAAGATATTTAAACTAAATTCGGCAATCAGATCTTTCTAGATCTTTTAAGGTATTTAAGCACTGTGTCAAATTTTATTGAAATCGGTGGATTATATCATATAGCTCCATAGAAACGATTGGTCAAAAAAAAATTTTTGCTAAAAATTCTTCTGTTTTTGGTTTTTTAGGAACCGGATTTTATTGCAAGCTAGTGGTAAAAGGTATCCCAAAGTCATCCGCGCCTGACTTTCCGTACGCCATTTTTTAATAAAAATTAAGAATAAATTTTATCCTCATTCCAGATAATGGTTTTAAAATAATTTTTTCGCATTAATTTTCCACCCCATAACTCTTATTGCAATACCTGCTTTAATTGAAAAAAAAAAATTAAAATCTAAACAGTAATTAATGAATTAAAATAATTTATCTTTATAGATAGATCTTCCAAGAAGACTTAAGAAAAAATATAAAATTATGAACTTTTAAAAAAAATAGAAATTACGGACTTTTTTTAACTTTGAAGCAATCATTAATTTTTAAAAAATTTTAAAAAATAAAAAAATAAAAAACCTAAGCAGTAATTATTTTAATAAAATAATTTCCAACAATTTTATGGATAAAAATTATTTTAAAAACTATTTTTTTTAAATTTAGAAATTTGTACATTTTTTCGAAAAAAAAATCAATAGAAAGGTATTTTTTCTGAAAGAATTTTTTATATTTATGTTTTATAATTTTTACTCTATAATATTATATATATGTATAATAATTTTTATTTCATATATTCCAAAATAAATTTAGAGGAAAATCCCAGAAAAATATTTTTATTTATTTTTAAGCAAAAATTTTATTTGTAATTTTTTAAGGAGAAACACTTTTTTAAATTAATTTGTATGAATTAAAAAAATTATATTTTTTATTGTTTCCTATAATATAATTGTTTTATGTTCACATACATATATAATTAATATAATATATCAAATATTATTAAATATTAAAAAGCTAATATTTTAATATTTCTACATTTTCAAGATAAATTTCCAAACACAATTTTTTATTTTCAATTAGTTTCACGGTTTTAATTTACAATATTCATGTTAAAGTGATTTCTGATATAACATTTTCGACTTAGTTATAATATTATGACTTAAAAAAATGTACAATGATAGGATTTTGATATACAAGATTGAGGAAAAAATTCAAAAAACCAACTGAAGGATTATCTACTTAGCCAAATTTTATATTTTTTATAAAAAAAGTAACAAAAAATGTTACTTAAACAAAAAGATCGTAAAATTTGTCAATCTAGATAATTAAAAAAATACTAAAAACCCTTTTTTTACCTGTAAAGCGATAATTTTATCTGCATATAAATTTAAATTTTTTCACAAATATTAGCGTGTAAGTTATTATCCAATCAGGGAACGAGCATAATTTATTTTTTATTGTAATAGATATTATTTGGGGTTTTCTGAGTTATTTATTTTTTATTTAAATAAAGATTAGTTTGGGTTTTCCTAGTTAAGAAGAAGAAGAATATGGCGAACAAGAAGTGACTATAATAATTTTGACAAATAACCCGAAGAATTTCAAAAAATTCATTACTGTAGATGATATTTTCAAGTTATTTAAATAAAAATGTAAAAATGTGGACCTCCATTTTCTAAAATGCAATTACTTCAGCTACGATTTGACAAGTAATAATCATAAATATTAAAAAACGGCATCTTCCATTTCCCGAAGAATTTTACATAACTCTATTACCGTAGATGATTCTTGCAAGTATTTGAAATAAAAGTTTAAAAACGTCGAACTTTATTTCCTAAAATCCAATTACTTCAGCTAACATTTGCCATGTTATTATCATAAGTATTAAAAAATTACAACTTTCATTACACTAAGAAATTTCCATTTCCTGAAGAATTTCACAAAATTCTATTACGCTGATTATGTCAAGTGATTATAAAAACTATTATCAAATGAGGCCTTTCAATTCTCAAGTAGCTCAGCTGATTATAGATTTTCCAAATTGTCTTCAGTTAATTAATATCAATAAGAATTATTATTCTTATCGCATTGTTGAAAAATAAACCAAATTTATTCATTACATAAAAAAAAAGATCTTCGAAAAAAAACTAATTAATAATGATCGATTAATCAGATATACATAGATAAGATAAGTTATTAAAACAAGTTATCTCAGATTTATAAAATATGAAAAATTATAAAAGAAGAACAAATTAAAAAAAAATAAATTGAAAATGCTTGTGAGGAATAAGTTGAAAAAATATCCTTAAAATGCATAAATTTAAAAAAAACATTTTTTAACATTATAAAAGTCATCATAATTAGAGCCAAAATTTTCCAAATTGTTGATGTATAAAAAAGAAATAAATCCGCTTTATCTGCCTTTTGTAGGCGCTGATATAACACATTGGGAAATATGAGACCTTCACCAAGTTCTACACTGCGTCGAAACCTTCACCAAGTTCCACACTGCGTCGAAGAAGATTTCGTCCTTACCCAATTAACACGCATAAAATACATAAAAATTAAATAACCTCAACTTATCCTCAACAAGCATTTCCATATTTAAAAAAATTAAAAATAATTAATATTTAGTATGTTTGGATTATTACTTAGAAATAGAAAGAATAGAATATAGAATATAGTATTTAATAGAAAGCACGTAAGAGATAAAAAAATGAATTTCGATTGAATATCGAATATCTTATGCATCTTTGAAATCTGAAACCTTCTACTTCCACACTGCGTCGAAAAGATTTCGTACTTACCCAATTAACACGCATAAAATCATCAAAAATTTATATTACCTCAACAAGCATTTCCATATTAAAGGAAATTAATAATATATAATATATTATATTTAGTTTGATTGGATTATTAATTAGGCATAGCTTTTATAAAAGCGCATAGGAGTGAAAAAAAATTGTAATACGACTCCTGTGCTATTTTATGTTTATATTGTCCAAATATCTTATATAAACATTACGAATCATTTCAATTCAAAAGCTAAAAAAGGACAAATCAGTCAACAAAGCCCCGCACAAAAACCTTTTAATTATTCCTTTGACACTAGATTGTCCCTACCCAAAATTTTGGGTCACCTTTGTTTGGAGTGCTATAATTATTTACTAATTTAGATTTAAGCTGCGCTTTTCTCGCAGTGCTTTTGTATGTGTGTACGTGTAAGTGTGTATGTGTGTATGTGTACGTGGGTGTGTGTGTGTGTGTCAAGTGCTTTAGAAATGCCAACGTTTATAATTAAATAAAACGAGAGGCTAGAAATTAATGTGCTGTGTGTGTGTGTGTGCGTGCTGTCGTCTGTGTGGATTACTTCGTGTTGGCATTTAAGAGAAACGACCCCAAAAGTATGCAACACTTTTGTGCAAAGACAGCAGCGCTGTAGCATGCTTTGCTGCGCAGGGCGTATACTTAATATTTAATAGAAAACTATTTGCCAATGACCAGCAATTTTGAAAAGTTTTATTGAGTGACCCTTATCATTAAATTTGCCATTTATTTCTATTTTTTGCAGGCACAGGCACATCGTGCA
This sequence comes from Chymomyza amoena, assembly GCA_037043745.1. Lineage (NCBI taxonomy): Eukaryota > Metazoa > Arthropoda > Insecta > Diptera > Drosophilidae > Chymomyza > Chymomyza amoena. Next base: position 119,591 of record JBAMAX010001369.1, read on the forward strand.
CTAGTTCATCTGGCGGTGGCAGTCGACCTGGACATCGTAAATCCTCCCTAGCATTGGCGTTGACGCCCGAAGATGAGCCAATGGAACAGTATCAGGTGGGTGCCAAATTAAATGTTTATTATTAAAAATGTTTTAAATTAATTCTATAACTGAGTGTGTAGTAATATTTTATATGCCGCGCACATGTGTTGCGTCTTTGATAAGTTATCTTATCACAGCTCATTATTATATTGTATACATATCTATATATGTAGAGTATATATGAATGGCTAGGCGCTCTTAATTCGTGAGTTTTTGTTTTACATTTTGTTGCTCAGTTACGCTGACTGACTTGATTGGCCATACGCTGTCAGAGTGTGTGTGACTGAGTAAGTGGGGGAGCAAATAAACAATAACAATGTTGGAGAATACTACAATAAAAAAAGCGGGTCTGAGAAATCAAATCAATTAGCATTGAAAGGTGGCAAATCTAAAAGGCGAAAAGCAAGAGATTAGCTGCAATAAAGGTATTTGAGCGCAGACAGCAAACACTCAGTCAGTTCTAAGGCAATGAGCTAGTCAGTTAGTCTGCGGTTTTCTATAAAAAAAATAAAAATACATAAGTTGTTATAAAAAAGTATTTATAAAATCTATTACGTATACGTCTAGTAGCGCCAAGCTCTAGTAGCATGTGCAGTGTTTGTGGTATATCATTTGTGCTTGACCTAAGCTAAAAAGGTCATGCTAAATACTAGTTAAAAAAAACAAACTTGGAAAATTATATGGTACAGGCACTCTCACGTATATGCAAGTGGTAGCCTGTCTCATTAGCCGTGTTACTCAGCAATTGGCCAATTGATAACTAAAAATAGAAAAATGCGCAATTGTTTGCCAAAAATTTCAAGTGTATTTCGTAAAAAGCCGCAGCGCTCGGGTGAGGGTCTTAAGCAACAACGCGCCAGCGTCAGCCATGCAAATGCCTCGGATACGGACTCCGATACGGAACCGTATCTAGTGACAAAAACAGCAGCGCCACCAACAATGACGACTTCGTCAGAGCTCAGCACAACAAAATGTGATCAATTAGTTGATAATGATAAGCGTCAACAATGCCAACTTACAAAGACGGGCGATGACGACAAGAACAACAACAAAAACAATAGGAACAGCAACAGCAACAATTCCAACGATAAGAGCACTCCGATAAGCTTTGCCGCAGCTAATGTGGCAGATTTGCAGCTCGACAAATGCGATAAAAACCAAATGACGCCAAGTGCGTACAAATCCTTGGATAGTCCAACGGAAATGAAGCCAGAGCCTTTGGTCAACAGCATCGGGCGCTTTATGCTGCCCCCTTCGCAGCAAAGCTCCAACAAAACCCCGGAGCAAATGGAGCTGGAATATGAGGCAAATGTGGCAGCTGAAGGTCAGGATGTAATGACACCATTGCCACAGCCACAAGGCCGCAGGTCACTCAGTCTGACTGCCTATACGGCCAGCGCACGCAATGTGCAGCCGGAAATAGTCGAGGTCATACGCAATTTGGATGCGCAGGCCATGTTGTTAAATAAGCTTTCCAAAGAAGAGATTGCGAGTCTTACAAGGCAGCAAATTGTAGAACAGCAGGATGAATGCGACGAAGAGGAGTGTGGCTATGTGGAGCTGCGACGCAAGAATCCAACTGAAGCGGCTTTGGCACATAGTCTCTATGAGCGACGTTTGCCCAAAGTACCCAAACTGCGACTAATGGTGGGCAACAAGAAGCAGCAGCAACAGCAGCAGCAACAGCAACAACAACAAAATGATGAAGCTGAGCAGAGGCTCATTCAGGTATTGACAAAGTCAGAGACAGTTCTGCGAGGGTTGACCTTGAAGTTGCGGAAAAGTATTCGGCAACTGTATAGCAGTTGTGGGGCTATGGCGTTGATGGAGAGCGATCATAAACGTCATGTTTCCAGCTCTAAATACTTCTCCTATTATTTGGAGCGTCGCTTCGGACTTGCTTTTGAAAGCAGTCCCACACGACCAAGGATAGCAGATCCTAATCTTTCAATGTCGTAGTAGGACTTATAAAGTTTGTCGTTTCTTCGATGGGTATTGCTCAATGATTTTGGGAAAAGGGCTACATTTTTCAGCTTAAAGTATAAAGATACTCTTGTTCCTTTGTTAGAGGGAGGAGAGAGCTATAAAAAAAGTTGACATTGCCAGCCCATAAGCAATTAATCCTTAGTTTTTCAACGTCGAAGTATAACTTATAAGGTTTTTCGTTTCTTCGATAGATTTAGCATAAATTGGGAAAAGACTACAATCTTTCGGCCTTAGTTATAAAGTCCAAGATACTTTTATTTCTTTGTTAAGTGGGAGGAGGTAGCTTCATAAAATACGACATTTCCAGCCTGCATACCAGTAATCCTAATCTTTCAATGTCGAAGTAAAACTTATAAAGTTCGTCGTTTCTTCGATAGATATTGCTTACTGTATTGGCAAGAAGACTACATCTTTACGGCTTTATTATAAACTCTGAAGATACTTTTGTGCCTTTGTTAGAGGGAGAAGTTAGCTACAAAAAATACAGTATTCCCAACCCGCAACAAGTAATCCTAATCTTTCAATGTCATGGTAGAACTTATTATATAAAGTTCGTCGTTTTTTCGATAGGTATTGCTTAATGTATTGGGAAAAGAATACGACATTCCCAGCCCAAAATAGTCTAGACCATACAGATAAGTCTTTACTCTTAATAAAAGCCGTCTTGTCGTACAGATAAGTCTTGACTCTTAATAAAAGCCGTCTTGTCGTAAACGAATCCGATTTCTTCGACTATTCGTTTTGTTATTTCCATTGCTTCTTATTAAGAAATTAGCTTTAAAAAGAAAAATTGGCGAAATACTCAACTTTAACTAATTAAGAGTATTTCACAATTTTTGAAAATTACAGATGTAAAATATTTATATTTTTTGTGAACAAAGCATTTATTATAATTAACATAATTAATTTAGTGTTAATTTCACATTAAAATATGTCTAAAAGCGTTCGTTCTTTGTTTTTACGGCTGCTTTGCGCAAGGTGGCGCTACCAAGTTCTCTAGATGGCGCCAGCAGTAGCGGAAGCTGTTAACCTGTGTTAAGGGTTATGTGCTTATGCCCAGGAATGCCTTGTTGATATCCAAATACCAAGATAGTATGTCGCATGAAAAATTTGTTATATGTAATGTTTTCTATCAAAAAGAACTAGTTCCAAAATTCGTCACTTTCAAAATGGAGCCACAAAATTGGCTTTGGTTTTTGAAAAACCACAGAAAATTCTTTTGATATTCATCATTTGGCCCTAAAATTTAAAAAAACTAATCCCATGAGAATGCGCACTGGTTCAATTTCGTTTTTCTGCTCAGATAAATTTTATGTAACACCGGTTGACTGCCTGGGGGGATTCTACACATAGACTACTTAATCTCTAAGTGGGCTCAGATAAATAATTCAAGTAATTCTTAAGAAGAGTTCCAAATATTTCTAGAAAAGAAAAAGGTTAAATTACCTATCATATTTAATATACCCACTCTTAGCATCCACCGTTTTCTCAAATACAAATGACCACCCTCGTATCGTATATAGACATAGGGAAAATCCGGGATTTTTCCGGGCATAATAAATTTTGCCAGTGCTAAAGTCACGCACAGCCGAAAACAAAACTCAAACTCAAACCCAAAATCCAATTTCAACAACAAGGCACAAGCAATTTTATTTTAATTTATCATCATTTAAGCGACACACGCACACACACGCAGCAGCACCAGTACGCACGTGTGTATCTGTGTGTGCGTATCTGTGTGCATGTTTGTGTAAAAGAGAGTGTATCCGTTGGATGCGACAGACGCGACACACTAAAGCCAAGTTAAGCCCTCTTATTTTCATGAGCAAAGCCAAAGGCAACCAGGCAACCAGAATACTCAGCGTAAAGCAGTCGTCAGACATCAGGACACAGGACATATATACGGGGATTGACAGACGGACGGACATGTGGACAGACTGACAGAAGCGGGAAACCAAAAAACACGGAGACGTACTGTGCACAACAAAGAGACACATCCAGGCAATCAAGTCTCACATATTTTTTATATTATTAAATTTTTTACATTACCTTTACAATTTTTTTATTTATTTCCTTTTTTTTTGTGTGTGTTTGCAGCGAAATCTCATGGACTTGAAATATCCAACCGTGTTACCACCGAATCCTCAACTTAAGGTGGGTTAACTTCAATAAAGTGACATTTTTTCAATTACTATTGACATGGCGAGTGCGCTGGTATTTAAAAAACAATTTATAATGTTCGTAATGCATGCGCTATATGGAAATAATATATAAAGCTGTTCCGTCAAGTGAAGGGCTATTATAATATATATATATAACTTGTAGTTTATATAATTACTTTATTATAGCTTAAGTTGAGGTATAAATTAATTCAAGCTGAAAAAATTTACTCAGAGTTGTGTTGGTTTTCAATTACGAATTCAAGTGGTCGATATCTCTATTTAAATTATGTTCTTTAAACGATCACTCGAAATCTGAATAAGGCACGATTGATATCTGAACATTTTTTAGCTACAATTTAAGATGTTCATATAATAATAATTTTTTATTTTTATTTTAACCAATTAAATGTAGTATTTAATACTATTTAAATTTAATACTAATTTAACGAGCTCTAGCTACTGGGGCCTACGACAATATAATAATAAGTTATCTCTATATAAAAAAGAAACTTATGTTTTACGTGTTACGGATGTTTTCATGAACGCGACGATGAATTTGAAATCTGTTTTTTGTGTGTGTTAGACGTTGTCAATACGGAGGTTTTAAGTCCATTTTGATGGGCTGGTTCGTAAAATATATACATTTTTGTGAATATCGTGAATATGGCAACGTAGAAAATTGTTTAACACCGGGTAATGGACATTAAGTCAGAAGAGTAGTCGCAAAGAGGTTGAATTGTAGTTTCTGTGGGGCATGAATTTATTAGAGATGCGAGCTCTTTAAAGAATACTTAAGTTCGTCCATACGGCTTTTTAGACAGTCATGAAAGTCAACTAATTCAAAAATCTTACGATGTTTACACACTTTAAGAGTATTCAAAAAGTTTGGGCAGGACAACGTCTGCCGAGCTCACTAGTATAATAATAAATTAATGCCTTAATAAGCTTGAACAAATCTGTGATCCAATAATCGTGATGAGCTCAAAGCCTTTGAGGAAAATGTAAGACCTGACAGGCTCTAAGCGCTCGGCTTATTTGGCGGACCACTTTAGAGCTCATCGCTACCAGAGAAAATATGATGTTCAGAAAATATCATATTTAAACATTTTTATTAAATAAATCAACCTTTATCATTATTTTTTAAAAATCGTTGAAGACACTTTTTTGTTCTAGAGTTTCTAAAATCATTCATTCCTATAAAAATATCACTATTAATCTTTTAATGTGATTTTAGAATAGTTAAATTTAAAAAAAAAAGTTTATCAATCAACAATTTTTAAGATGCTCCCAACATTTCCTTGTGCGAAAATTTTACAAAGTAAATTTTTTAATTATTTAAGAACTTAGAATATAAGGTAATTTTTTAAAATGAATTTAAATATTTTAAGGTCTTACTACCTTAATCATAGACTTTCTTACCAATATTGCAGGGCAGACAGTTTTCCATTTCGCAAATTATCTCAAAATTTTATTTGTTAAAAGCTATTAATTAAATAAATAGCTTGGACGCAGGGCCGTAGAGAGAATATCCGAGAATAGCTCCAATCAATTTTTCTGTGTGAGATCAACAAAAAAAAATTATAGGAAGGATTTCTGAAAGAATTGATGAGCTGATAAAATCATAATAATGCATTTCATAAAACTCCAATGAATTAAACTCGAATGACTCTCGAGTCCGGAGAGAGCTCCGGTCCCGGGGGAAAAAGTCCCCCATAGAACACTATAGCGGCCATCACAAAAATGAAAATAATTTTTCATAAATTTGCGATCATTCTTTAGAAAAAGTTTCAAGCCATACTTAATATTTAAATAAAAAACCAAAAAATAAAATGTATCATTAAAAAAATTTCATGTTCAAAAAATTGTCTTGTAATAAAAAAAAAAATAAAAAAATTTTTACTTTTTTTAAGTCAATAAAAAAATACTTAAATTAAATTTAAAAAATAACTTCCAATTTTATCTAGTTTAAAAAAAAAATGTTCAAATATTTATATTTTTCCCTTACCAAAATAATACTTAAAAAATGTATTTAAAAAAAATGCGTTATGAATATTGGCAAGTAGCTAGGTTTTGTCTTGCATTAAAAAATTTTTAAAATATTTTTATTTCTTAAAAATTATGTCTTACAAAAGAAAAGTCTATCTAAATATTCATTACTCACTAAATGCTTAAAATAAAAGTTAAATAAATACAAATTTCTTTGAGTACTTGCCAATACTAGTTGTCCAAATCTTTGACAAAGAGATTAAAGTGCGCTAATTAATTTACAAAAAAAATGTCTTCAATTTTAAATTTTGTCCTATATTTAAAAAAAAATATGGAAATATTTATATTTTTTGACGGATGTGACCTTAAAAAAATTAAACAAATGTTCAAATATTTTTGTAAAATGTTTCTTTTAAAAAAAAAATTAACTGAAGAAGGCTATAAGAAAATACAAAATTTTTAAAATTAAAGTAAAAAGATCAAATTGTAAACTAATTAATTTAAAAATACTATTTTTTCAGTATTAATTTAAATTTAATTTTCTTGAGTTTATTAATGAATCACATAAATTAATTTTTTACGAAATTTGCTGTATGGTCTAACCTAATATTAAGTTATCGATAGTTCGATAAATAATCAAAATTTTTAGGAAAATAAGTTTTTGAGGTAAACATTAGCCAGTAGCTCATTATTTAATCATACAAATCGAAAATATCGACCCAAAGTTATTTATTTTATTAATTAATATTATAAAATTAAGTTGTATGAAAGTGTTAACTTTAATCAACTTTAATTAATGCATTCAAACTCTACAAATAATGATTAAATTTACTATTTATTGTTTTTGAGCCTCTTAGCAATATTTGAATTAGATTATAATGTTTATTGGCTACTATTAGACCAATAAATTAGAATATTAGATATTTTAAATTAATTTATTTAATTACTTGAAACTAAATTATATTGTAAATTATCCACTTATTGGATTTAAGCTTAATTGCCTAAAAATTAGATTAATAATTAACTGCTAAGTAAATATAAAGCTCAGACATAAGAACTTCCATAATTGGTTAAGTAATCTCAAATTATTAGAAAGTCAAAAATTAGCATAAAATTAAATGTAATTGAAAGCCTCAAAGAAGTGTTAATTTACAACACTTGCCTAGTGTGATGCCTCGTAAATCAAATTAAACTCAACTAATCGATTATTTTTTTTTGATAAATTTTCACAGGCGCTTTTAGTTTTTCATAAATCGGATAACATCTGCGAGGCAATCACCTTGGCATGTCAGCGTCATCAACTGGATGTCACATTGGTCAAATCAAAGGAGGAGGCACAGGACACATTGGAAAAGTCATACGCAACTGCCGATTGCTATCATTTAATTATAATTGATGCGAGATCCACGAAAAACTTGGATGCCGAGCATATAGCAAGGTAAAGACAGAAGTCACATCTTGTATAAGTGCTTAGTTCCGCTTCATGTCCCAATTTCCTTTCCATAGAACAATACGTCATACACATGGACATCATTTAACGACAATAATTGCAGTTTGTAAGAAGAGGTAAGTAGTTCTGAGGACAACAACTCAAGTCAAGTCAAGTCAATAAGCTGGCCAAGTTGTCAAGTTTTGCAAAAGTTGCCAACTTTAATTAACAAACATACAAAACTTTTGCAGTTTCTTTGAAAAAGATGATGTGCTAATTGCTCTATTGGACGCTGGCGTTAATAGAGTAAGTTCTTAATTGTGTTCATTCCGAGTCCTAGTTTATTTAAGTTGAATTATTTTTACAATTTTTTTTTTCCTTTTTGTGGCACTCAATCGATAATTACAGTGCATAGCGGAGACGACAAATCTGGCCATGTGCAGCGTGGAACTAAAGCAGATTCTGCATTCAATCATCAGACCCCACAATGTCATGTCCACTCAACAGGTAATTGAGTTAATATCGAACGCATTAATCCAATCAAACTGCGGGTGTAGTTGCTGTCGGGGCACAGGGACGTTGGTCTTTGCAAAATTTAATTGAATTGTAAGCCACAAAACCTTTGACCCGTGCAGCAACCTCTTAACCCAAGCGACGTCTCACTCATCCACTACCCCCTACTCACTCTCTCTCTCTCTGCAGGCGCTCTATACGGCTCTGCATCGGCTGAAGGAGGTGGTTCTCATCACGGATGATGTGCTGCGCATACAGTACGCCAATCGCGCCACGGAGCGTCTGTTGAACATGCGTTTGGTAAGCGGCGTAACCCTGGCTTGTCCCAGGACACTCCCCCACACTTATCGTATTAATGAGTTTTTGTTGCTTTACAGGACGAAATAATTAGCAAGCCATTAGCTGACATTTTTGTATCGGATCTCTCGACTATCAGCGCCCAGGGCAAAAGCATCAAAGAGTTTGACGGCATACTGACAGTACGCCGTAAAAACCAGGAGGGCGTACCCATGCACGTTCGTGTGGTGCCTGTAGCCTGCATTGGCAGGTAAGTTTGTGGTCTGAACTTTAAAGCTGACGACAAGCCTGCTAATTGACATTGCATTTGGTGCTCCAACAGTGCGCCGACTCATTTGATTTTCAATTTTGATATACCCGGCGGCCAAATGGATTTCATAGCGCCTTTTCCGCAGCCCAAGGAGGCGCCACGTGGCTCACTGCATTCGGTGCGTCGCTGCAGCTTCGATGTGCGCTCCATTGCCTCCGATGTGCGACGCACCAGTCTGGCCAAGCTGACATCGTTGCCTCTGGAGGCACCCATAACCAAAGTATGACTCTCTGCCAATATGTAACTAACTAAACGCACTCACTAGCTAAGTAATTGTTTTAACCAATGATTAATTTTATTGAGACTGAGGGCAGAACAAAAAACAAAAACAAAACAAAGTTTAACTAACAATTTAATGGAATTTAACATGAAAATGCTTTTTGTGCAATGCAAAATGTTTTAAAATTGTTGTCCGTGTGTGTCGTGTCGTGTCCTGTCATGTTGCTGCAACAATAACAACAACAAGCTGTCAAACTGTCAACTTTGGCCTGCCGAAGTTTAGATACCCTTGCGGAAGACTGAAAAGCTCGTTAGGGTTGTCGCCAGAAATGAAACACTTTTTTTATTTTTTTCTGATTAACTACATTCGAAATTCGCTAAAACCAAAAGCACAACATTAATTCGTAGTTTTTAAAGTGCACCTCTAAACTCGATTTATACCAAGCACTTCTTTAATTTTGTGTCAAACTTAATCTAGTTCCTTTTAAAAAAGCGAAGAGCTTTAGGAATCTAAAAAATAGTTTCTAAATCATTTTCTCCATTAAAGCAATACACAGAAGAAACTGTGCTTTCCATATTTGTACACTGATTACCAATTATTTCTTAGAACTTAGTTATTCTACAAGTTTCTAATATACTGCAGTACCTGGAATAAGAAAACTATTCCTTAACTTTTTCGCTTGTGAATTTATTTCCCATGAATAGAGCCAAAAATATTCACAAATTTCTTTGAAATTTGCAACCATTAAAAAGTTTTCTTGAGTTTTAAGTAGATCTCCGCTTGAGTTAAGCGCATTAAGTTACACTGTACTACAAATTTTAAGTAATTTGAAGGTGCTGAAATGTTTTTATTCCAATACTAGGTTGAATTAAAGGTATAGGAAAAGCCTACACTGAAAAAAATCCATATACTCATTGACATAATCAACTGCATCAATTTTCAACAAGTTTCTAATATTCTGTAGTACCTGGAATAAGAAAACTACTCCTTAACTTTTTCGATTGTGAATTTATTTCGCATGAATCGAATCAAAAAGTATTCACTAATTTCTTCGAAATGTGCAAAGATTAAGGAACTTTCTTGAATTTTACTTAGAACCAAGCTCTCGACTTAAACACGTCAAGTTACACTGTGCTACAAATTTTAAGTTATTTGAAGGTGGATTTCAATCCATTGCTAGGTTGAATAAAAGGTATAAATAAAATTATAAGGCTACACTGAAAAAAATCCTTATACTCATCGAGCATATTTAGCTACAATTGGCAATCATGGCTGCACCGTTTTGTCCGAAGCACAGTGTCATAAGTCCAATTTGTTTATTTTTAATTATATTTTGAAAAAAGTTTCACATCAGTTTTTTGAAAAACAGAAAAATTTTTATAAGCTGATATATCTTAAATTTCGATATTTAAATTTTGCATATAAATTGAGACTAAATAAATTGACTCTTTATATATCAATATAATGTCTCTTTATAGTGTCTCAAAAAAACTTTTTGAGAATTTGACAAACAAATTTTATAAAAATTCTAAAAATTTTCGAAATATGTTTTCTTGGAACTCTTCCATAGAGAGAAAAAAAACTTTTTACTCATTTAAGAATTTGACAAACAAATTTTAGAAAAATTCTACAAATTTTCGAAATATGTTTTCTTGGAACTCGCTATGGAAGAGAAAATTCTCAATGAGTAAAAAGTTTTTTTTAAGATTTTCCCTAATATTTAAAAAAATTTATAAATTATAAATTTTTTGCGTAGCGTGCTATCTGAAAGTTTCTACACTCAGAAAAACAAATCAGGAATTTCGAACTCAAAAGAGCGCTATCTTTTGATCTTTAAGATTTTGAAGCGTTTTTATTATTGAAAGTCAATATTAATTATAAATCGAGCTAATGTACTATATAGAAATTCTAAATTTTGAGAATAATTCAAATAATTTTCACAATATTTATCTTGGCTGTAGAAATTTGAAAATTTTTAAATGATTTTTAGCAAAGAACTTTTCGAGCTTCTTGCAAAAATGTTTAATTCCGATTATCATAATTGTTAATATTTTTTAAAGCATCAATTTAAAATTTTAGTTTATTTAAAATTGATTTTGAGCAGAAGTTCTCACAAAGAACTTTTTAAGCTCATTATTAGAATGATTAGTTCCAAAGTTTCTATTATTGAAAGTAAAATTTATTATTTGGTATATTAAAGATTGACAGAAATTCTAGATTTTCAGAATATTTGAAAAAATTTTCACAGTAATTATTTTGATTGTAGCTATCTTTTAAAAACGATTTTTTTAATATTAGAATGCTTAAAATGGATTTTGAGCAGAAGTTCCCACAAAGAACTTTTCGAGCTCATTGTAAGAATGTTTAGTTCCAAGGATTTTTTTTTTTAAATAATTATAAGGCGAACATAAAATTTTGATGGATTTGAAAGTGAAAAAAGGTTGTCTTCGGCAATTTTTAGTACAAATGGGATTTTTTTCTGAGTGTACTGTCCAAACGTTAGAGAATTTGGTATACAGAAACAAAAATTTCTGTAAAATAAGTCGCTTGGAGTTCTTAAAAAGATTTCAATTATTTCTATGATAAAACTAATTGCAGAATATTCTTTAAAATATTTTAAAATTATACATATTTTGCCTAGTTCTTAGCGGGTTTGCTTAATGTTTCAATATTTGTTCTTGAGATAGTATACAACTATCCAATTTTTAACAAATTTTTAATTGCAGTTTGATATTCTTCAAAACAAAAAAAAGAAATGTGTTTAATCCAAAAAATTATTTGCATACAATTTAATAAGTTTAAAATAATTTGAATTGAGTTATTTCGAAAAAATGTTGTAGGTAGGTTGATATTCTTCAAAACAAAATTTTGTAATCCGAAAAAACTAATTGCAGATGTTTTACATAGTTTATAAATTTAAAATAATTTTTTATTTCGATAATCTGTTGTCAGTTTTGAATTTCGATTTCGACTCCGAATTGCAGTTAATCGTTATAGCAACACTTTCCGCATAATATCTTCGTACGCTTAAAAAAATTATAACATACAAAATCCAGGCATAAAGTTGAATTTGGGTCTGTTATTAAAAAAAAGTTAAACTAGAAAAGTTTTTAATTTTTCTTTTAAATGTTTTTTATATACAATTTCATTGGCATACAATTTAAAGCTTTAATAGTTCAAGAGCGTCTGACTAGTTTAAAAATAATCGTCCCAACTCGCTCATAATAGTTTTTTAATACAATTCTTGCGAAAATGCAATCTTCAGTAGGACATAAAAATCATTTGCCCCCACAAATCAGTCCGACCCACTGTGCAAGCGACCCTCTCTGCAAGGCTATAACATATATCAGCTCCCACTCCCCCTACAACAACAACAATTACGCACAATCATACAGCTCACGCACACACACACAGGCACAAGTGGCAATGGCAACAAGTGGCTGCTCTTAGGGCGAGAGCTTCTCAACCAGCTGATCGCTAAGAGCAGCCATTTTGTTCTCTTTTTTTTTAACCAATTGGGCAATTTCCAAATTCACTTTTGTGCATATGTAATTAATTAATCAAAGCAACTAACCAATAACATTTAACAATTAACAACAACAAACATAAGCTACAAAACTTTGCACATCTAAAACTATTGTTTTTTTTTTATACATATATTCTCTTTTTTCTCTTATTTGTTATGTTCTCTTTTTTACTTTCTTATGTTTTGTGTACAAAAAAAAATAATAAAAAAATACAAACACTTGTGTACAAACTCGTTACATCGTTACTCGTTGAACGCTCGCTCGCTCGCCTTGTACTCGCCTCGTTTTGCTCGTCGCGCTTGCTACAAAAAAAAATCCAAAAAAAATACCAAAAACACATTTCAAAATCAAACTGCGCTCACGCACTTTAGATAATCAATTTACTATCACAAGTACAGGAGAATTGTTCGGCGGATGAGGCGCGTCTCATAGACAAGGTCTTGGAGTTTCTAAAGCGCGAAGGACTCTACAGTCCGCAAATGAAAGAGATACGCACAGATGATCCTATAGCTACCGATCTAATTGGTGCGCTCTTGACGGTAAGTAGGGTAAGCACCAAAGCAGACAAGTTAATGAGTACTAACTGATTTGTCTTCAAAAATCTACAGGGTCCCAGTGTTTACTCCTCCCGACGCAGCTCGAATGACTCCATTATACGCACTGGCAGCTCCACACGCGCCGCCACCATTGTGCCAGCCAAAATGAAGGTAAGTCTATCAAATGTGACCATCTAACAAACTAATAACTTTGTTCCCCAGGCCAATCCCATCATCATGGAACTACTTGAAGAATCTCTTAGCTGGGACTTTGATATTTTCAAATTGGAGGAGATCACCGATTACCATCCACTTTTATATCTGGGCATGGAAATGTTTAGACGCTTCGATGTCTTTGCCACCCTCAACATTGATGAGAACGTTTGCAAGGCCTGGCTGGCCGTTATCGAGGCCCATTATCACAAGAGCAACACATATCACAATAGCACTCATGCCGCCGACGTCATGCAGGTGTGTACCCCACTGACCATATGCTTATCTATGCTATCATATCTAACATTATATCATATATTTCTAGGCAACGGGCGCATTTATCACCCAACTGGCCAACAGGGATATGGTTATGGATCGCATGGATGAGGCCACGGCATTGATTGCAGCTGCGGCTCATGATGTTGATCATCCCGGTCGTTCTTCTGCTTTTCTTTCCAACTCGAACAATCCATTGGCCATACTGTACAATGACTTGACGGTGCTGGAGTCGCATCATGCGGCCATAACCTTCAAGTTGACACTAGGTGGGTGTTATCAATTAATGACCATAAAAGTCCTAATCGGAAGCTATATACAAAATAAGCAGGCGAATTCTCTAAAACTTTCTAAAAGATTTTTTTTGAGTCTGTTTATAATAATCATATCAGTTGTGGACTTCGACTACAAAATAGATTAGTATATCTGATCCAAAGATCTAAATTACGATTTTTAACTAAGAGATTATTAAATATTATCTTCAAATAGTATAGGGCACTATACTGATTATTTTTAATCCGATACAAAGAGATGTTTTGTTTAAATGTCAAATCGTCGTAGACTTGTCTAATCTTCATTTTTGGAAATAAGATTAGGAATTATTATTTTATTTATATTATTTTTTTGTTTCGGTACCACAACGTAATATAAAATGCGAAGTCGTTTAACTTTTTTAGCATTAGGTACTCTTTTAAAAATTAGCTCTCTCTCTCTCTCTAATCTCCCATCCACTCTCTTTACAGGTGATGATAAGATCAACATATTTAAGAATTTGGATAAGGAAGCCTACAAGTCGGCACGCAGCACGATCATTGACATGATTTTAGCCACCGAGATGACGCGTCACTTTGAGCACTTGGCCAAGTTTGTGAGTGTCTTTGGCAATGATGTGGAACCTCGTGAGGTTGGTAGCTCTACAAATAAAGAGACATATCCGATGATTTTTAACTTTTAATCCGTTTAAAGCAATTACAGATTGAGGAGGAGAGCTCTATTTTGATGCGACGCATGCTTATCAAAGTTGCTGATGTTAGTAATCCTGCTCGTCCTTTGAATTGCTGCATAGAGTGGGCAACCCGAATTGCCGAGGAGTACTTTATACAAACGGATGAGGAGAAACAGAGGCATTTACCCATTGTAATGCCGATGTTTGATCGTGCCACATGCAGCATACCGAAGGCTCAAATTGGTTTTATCGAATACATAATACAGGATATGATGCATGCCTGGGATAGTAAGTTCTTTTGAAACATAATTTAAATATAGATATAGTAGCTTCGTGTCGCATTAGATGATAAATAAGTTTAAATGGATTCCTCTAATACGACTTACTGGGGTTTCTTTGACCTCAATTCGGCAACGCTAAAGTTCAGGTTAGGTTAGGTTGAGTAGGCAGCTCAGTCAATGACTGAGATCATCCAGAGACCATGAGGCTCATTGTGTTGCCTAATTTAGAAAGAAGGAGGATGGGAATTGGATGAAGGGACGGAGTGGAGGAGGATCAAATCTGTAGGGCATCCCTAGTCACCTAAGTCTCTCTTCTTTGAAAACGGCTTTGAGGATTCGGCAAACACAGCCAGATCCGCTATGGGCACATAAGCCAGATTACCCAGATCCTTAAAGATTGGTTTATCTAGAAACGACATACATGGGGTTTTTTTTGCCTCAAAATTCGGATTCAGCAACCACAAAGTTAAAATTAGGTTAGGTTGAGTAGACAACTCAGTCAGTGCCCGAGATCGCCCAGAGACCTCATTCCATTGTGTTGCCTAATTGTGAAGGTAGGAGGAAAGGAATTGGAGAAGGGGTGGGAGAGGGGTGTAGAGCATCCCTAGTCACCTAAGTCTCTCTTCTTGCAAAACCATTTTGAGGATTCGACAAACGCAACCATATCCGCTGTGGGCACATAAGCCAGACTACCCAGTTTCTTAAAGAATTTATTGACCTCAATCTGGGTGCGCAACCCCAAAAGTGTATATAAAATATTGTCGGACATTAGTACTCGAAAAAGATTCTTTAGGGAAATTTTTAAGATTAGCTATACCAGAAAAAAAATCCACTTTCAGTTTCGGAGACCTGGCAGTTTCTTCGTTACTTTGTTAGGGTCGCTGAATCCAAATCCGAGATTCAAAATTTTTCAGCTCGCCAGAATTCTGAGAAACCCCTTAAAAAATTGCCATAAAACGAGATATTTCGGGGGTTAACTCAAAGACACGATGTGCTGGGACCCTTTTATTTGAGATTCAGATTCAGCGGTGACAAAAAAAATTCGAATGCAACGATCCAAAAGTACTTGAAAAAGATTTTGTATAGAAATTTTTGAGGTTATGCTACACCAAAAAAAAAAATCTCTATTTCGAAGACCACACCAGTTGTTTTTAACTTTTTTGGGTTCACTGAATCCAAATGCTCGATAAAAAACCCCCTGCACTTCAGAATTCGGATAAAACCCTCAAAAATTGCCATAAAACGAGTTATTTTGGAGCTTTACCCTTACAATTGGGATTCAGACTCACCAGTGACGAAAAAAAATTGTTTGGTTTTGGTTTGAGGTTAGGATTGAGACTAGGGCTGTTAACTACTTTTATATTTAATAATTACTTGTAATCCTAAGTTATAAATCTTCTAAATTATTTCTACTAAATCGACTATCTTATTCTTACAGGCTTCCTAGACATGCCTCAACTCATCACCTGCATGCAAATCAACTACGCACAGTGGAAGAAATACGACGAACAGGGCGTAAATACGTTGGTGGATATCAAGGCCAAGCAGCCACCTACAGGTAATAAACTGGGTAGCTCCAAATAGCATACGGCATTCCGGAGAATATTCTCGGGTCTCTTGAAGCCATTGCCGGCACAGGCGCCGTGCAACTCGACCATTGGCGAGAACGAATTGGAGGATATGCTCTAGTGAAGGCGACATAAGGGCCGTGACTGGCGTCGCAGTCTCTCGGCTTAGACGGACAAATTTCTACAATAATCATTGTATACATATCTCGACTAACAGACGCTTCCTTACTTTCTCTGTGAGCCCAATAATGGAACCAAAGCAAGGGTTAAGGACGTTGCCAAAATGGTTGCAGCACAATACAACAAAACACAACAAACAAAACAAAACAGAAAAAAACAAAAAAATATGTCACAAAAATTATTGGGCTGGACTCAAAATTTAATATTTAAGCAGCGTTAAAATTAAAACTAAAATCATCACAAGCGTTAAATTTATATATATAAAAAAAAAACAAATTAAAAAACATGTTTATGTGTATGTGCTACGTTTACCACATAAATGTATGTATGTGTATGTGTGCGTGTTATAAGTTAAATAAAAATTTAAACTAAAAAATGAAACAAATTATATATAAATAAATAAATACAATAATGTTGTATAAAACATATTGTTGCTCTCACTGTCACTGTCAAGACAGTTGGCAATAAAACAATATGGCGTGCGCTCAACGGTACCTAAAACGGTATAACCAACAAAATGGCGTCTAACAGCTGTCGCTGACATATGCCAATTGAACATAAGTTGTACTTGAAATGTTTTTTCCTTTCAACATACAAGACAATCTCTGTTACATATTATATAACACATACTACTAAAATGGCAAATATCAAAATAGTTAAATTTCCTATCAAACACACACACACACACAGACTCAAGTACACAAATGAGAACTTTAATGTGTTTCCTATGCTATAGACTACTATTTAATAGATTTACTTTTATAATCAAAACTTTTATGAGCGATGAAATGTTAAAGCACTAAAACCAAAATTCGAATCCACAAAAAAAGTAACAACAACATATGAAAACGTGTGAAATTTAATGGGGCCCCTAAGAAAATATTAAAACTATTTCTACAAACTACGACTATTAAATATAAATGTTCTAAATTAAATTTTGTGTACTGCAAATAGCTTAAGCCTTAATTTTCAATAAATTTACAAAAGAAATTTGCTTAGTTTAGGGGTAAAAGCTATTTGCAGGACTGTATGCGCTGCTCTAACTTGAATTGAATAGATTTTTAAAAAGATGAAGAGTTTTAATTTGTGAAAGTGAAGGTTTATAATAATTTTTAAATAATAAAGTAAAATTTGAAACAGATGATAATAAAATTTGGTGAAGATGATGTAAGCAAAGCAAAGTTAGGGAAAGTTGATCATATTTTTTGCAAGTGTGTCATCTTTTCATAAACTGATTTTTTAAATATAAATTATAATATAAAATATGAAAAATGTTAAAAAATTTTTAAATGTAAATGAAAAATTAAAAGACGAATCAGATGATATATAATTTTCATATAAAACGTAAATTTTAAATGTTAAAAGCAGATTAAAAAATTATGAGACGAAACAGATGATATAAAAATTTTACGCAGGCTAAACATTTTTGATCCAGATGAAAAGTTAAAAGATGACACAGTTAGTATAAAATTTTCATATAAAAGGTATAGTTAAAATGTTAAAAGCATTTTAATGCAGATGATAATAAAATTTGGTGAAGATGATGTAAGCAAAGCAAAGATGACGGCGCTTAAGCAAAAGTTATAAAAGTACATCATCTTTTATTGAATTTTTATAAAAAAAAAAAGTGAATTTTGTTTAAAATAAAAGCATTTTTAACGTAGATGACAAATTTAAAAACGAAACAGATTTGATCCAGATGAAAAGTTAAAAGATGAAATAGATGATACAAAATTTTCATATAAAAGGTATAGTGTAAATGTTAAAAGCATTTTTAATACAGATGATAATAAAATTTGGTGAAGATGATGTAAGAAAAGCAAAGATGACGGCACTTAAGCAAAAGCACATCATCTTTTGATAAATTTTTATAAAAAAAAACTAAGTTTGGTTTAAATTAAAAGCATTTTTAACGTATATGACAAATTTAAAAATTTAGCAACAGATTAAATAAAATTTTCAACAAAAAGATATAGTTTGACGCAGGGTGAAGCTGAAAGCATTTTTAAGGCAGATGATAATAAAAAGTAGTGAAGATGATGTAAGCCAAAAAAGCAAAAGTTATACAAGCGCATCATCTTTTAATAAACTTATATAAATAAATACATTTTTTTAATATAAATAGTAATATATAAAAAATGTGAAAAGCATTTCTAAAGCAGATAAAAAATTAAAAGATGAAACAGATGATAATAATTTTCGACTAAAACGTACAGTTTGACGCTGAGTGAGTGTTAAAAGCATTTTAATTCAAAAGAAAAATTAAATGATGAAAGAGATGTTTTAAAATTTTCATATCAAACGTATAATTTGACGCAGGGTGAACGTTAAAAGCGATTTTAATGCAGATGAAAAATTAAAAATTAAAATTATCAGATGATATAAAGTTAATTTAAAATATAATATTCATAATCTGCTAAAATTTATTAAATTTAAAGACGAAACATAAAATTTGAAAAATTTACAAGATAAAAGTAAAAGTTCTTTCATTTTCACCAAATTTAACTTTTCATCTTATATCAAAATAATATAAACAGATGATACAAAATATTTTAAAAAATTGTGTAGATTAACGCAGGGCTAATATTAAAACCAGTTTTAATGCAGATGAAAAATTAAAAAATGAAACAGTTGATACAAAATTAATTTGAAATATAAAACTCATGATTTGTTAAAATATTACAAATTTACAGATGAAGCATAAAATTTGAAAAATTTACAAGTTAAAAGTAAAAGTTCTTTTATCTTCACCAAATTCAACGTTTCATCTCATATCAAATATAATTTGGCAAAGATGAAAGAAATTTTACGGTTCTTCTTCTTTTGAAAATTGTTGATAGAAATTTTACTTTTTTTTAATATTTTTCAAAAGAAAAAAGTAAAAATTTGTTCATCTTCATTAAAATATGATAATAAAATTGAAAATTAAAAAATAAAATTATTATATTTGGCTAAAGAGCTAAATTAAGATGAAAAATATATAATAAAAACCCATCATCTTTTGC